>VXAV01004798.1:188428-198484 GCA_013399715.1 Alectura lathami
TTTGTTTGTTTGTTTTTTCCCCTCCAGAGTACATTAGATTGTCTCTCTTGCCCAGGGCTACCTATCTGCTGTCTCCCAGTGGAAACAATTTATACAGTAACATTGCAGTAAATACTGTTTCTTTATTTTTATTCTGGCCAAGAGTCTTTACATATTCATTGTGATTTTGTCTATATTTATGCACTCCTGATAACTTAAGTGTTGAAACTGGTAAAAGCTATAAATAGTTAGGGAAACATTTCTAAAATGAAATTATTTTGAAACGAAATTTCACTTAGCTTGTTATCATCACTGGGAACCAATGAATCAGAAAAAAAAAAAATGTTTTTTATAATTATGTTCTCAAAAATTTAGATATAATTCTGAACACATTTTTATTTCAACCTCACATCACTCCTCCCAAAACAGAAAATGATCAATGTTAAGCAGCAGTAATTGTTTTCAGAATTGTTTTGCCATAAAACCTGTCCACTGAAGGATCACAAAATAATTCCAAATTGACAGAAGTTAAGGAAATAATTCCTAAACACTACAATCAGATAAGGTCATATTTGTATCATTTCAGAAGCCAAAGGCTGTATCTGACTTAGTACAGCTATTTCCAGTTTTTAACGAAAGTCCTGTCAGAAAGAGAGTATGAAATGGATTCCAGCCCATTTTGGCAGCGGACATGAGATTTACAACTGCCCCAATGTAGACGACTATCCGGACAGAGCTGAGATAGTTTAGCCAGCTTTTTGGACTGTGCCTTTACCTCCCGGCACAGAAGGACAGTAGGGTGAGAAGGATTAGGGCTGGAAAACACGTCTGAGCAGCAGTGCCCAGCTGATGTAGCATCCTGGGAGACAACTGGAAGTAGATGCAGTGAAAAGCATTTTTTTTTTTTTCTTTTTTTTTTTTCACTCTGGCATAAGGGCATGGCCTGAGCACAATCAGGGCCAGGGTTACAAGTAGTTGAAGCATTTTCTAGTTTCTGCCTTAGCTCTCCCCAGGGCAAAGTGACAATATCTGATGAGTCAGAGCTAGCAAAGTACAGCTGTCTGCCTTGATTTTCACAGCACAACGCTGAGACCATGGGATGATGACATGCGACTGGCTTCAAAGCTGGGCTGAGAGCATCACTGAACCATGCTTTCACTTGTTCTGATGAACTTAGCAAATGTTTCCTACAAAAGCATTTGAGAAAATCAGCTTTGTTCTGATGAAGACCAGACAGAGGCAGACTCAGCTAGTTTGTAGCTTACAGGACAGGGTGCGTCTTAATACACAGGAAGTACTTGGTTGACACAACTCTTCTGCTTACTGCACACAGATCTGGGCAAGCCAAAAAATATTATGACCAAGATGTTCCCATTAAGTCTTGAAAAGAGTCTTAACTATTTCTGAATATAGGAGAGGGATTATGTTCAGACTCTGCATGTAGGCAGTATGTTTTAAAATTCAGCCTAAAATAGCCAAAAATGAAACTACACAGAGTTTGTAGAACCCCAATGGGAAAAGGTTTCACAGTTTGTCAGATTTCTGTCTCTTTCTTATCTACTCCTTTTCCAAACATGTTATCTCCATTACAGCATTAGCTTTTGCCTAGTAACATGTTCTTGAACACATTCAGACATTCAGTCTTTCATTGGTTCTTGGTGAACAGACTAAGCTACACCAGCCCAAGCTCAAGCATTATTTCTACTGATCTCTGCTGAGCCTGCTGATTCATATAAGCTTGTGTTATCTCCAACATTATCTATTTAAGTGATTAACCTTTAACTCTAAGTATAGGAAAAAAAAAAAAAAAAAGCCATAGGCTAAATACTGAAGTGGGTTATATGATATAAACTCAGACTACCTGTAACAGGAGTCAATCATTTGGACCTATGCAAACAAAACACTGTGTCATAAAAAGGTGAGATGTTCTGGACAAGCTATTTGTCACAAGTGTTCGAACAGTCCTTTTCACACATTCCTTTATTTCATAGTCTCCCTTGGCCTCAATTTCTGCGATGCACATACCAAGATATATTGCCTGTAGTTCTGGGCTCCACAATATAAAAAAGATGTTACGGTCCTTGAAAGTGTCCAAAGGAGGACAACACAGCTGGTGACAGGGCTGGCAGGCATGTCCTGTGAAGAGAGGCTAAGGACACGGGGCTGCCCCTGAGGAGGGGAAGCAGAGGAAGGGGCTGGGCTCTGCTCCTGGGATTGCAGGAGGGGAGCGGCACGGAGCACCTCTCCTGTGAAGAAAGGTTGAGGTAGCTGGGCTTGTTCAGCCTGGAGAAGAGAAGGCTCCAGGGAGACCTCATTGGGGCCTTCCAGTACTTAAAGGGAGCTTAAAAACAGGAAGGAGAGTGACTTTCTACATGGTGTGACAGTGATAGGAGAAGGGGGAATGGTTGCAAACTAAAAGAGGGGAGATTTAGATTAGATGTTAAGGGGAAAACTTGTACTCAGAGGGTGGTGAGGCCCTGGCACAGGCTGCCCAGAGAAGCTGTGGGTGCCCCATCCCTATGGAGGTGCTCAAGGCCAGGCTGGATGGGCCCTGGGCAGCCTGATCCAGTGGGTGGCAACCAGCCCATGGGAGGGGGTTGGGACTGGGTGGGCTTTAAGGTCCCTTCCAACCCAAGCCATTCTGTGATTCTATGATTCTATTATATTCTTTTCTATATGATTTCTCCACCTCCTTTATCTTAAAACTAACTTGCAAACATATGGCATACTCCTGAATACACCAGTGTGAAAAAGAAAAGTAAGATATTGTAATAGTTTCTGTGGACTCCTGCTATAATCCACTTTTACATGACATCCAAAATGTTTTAGCAAGTTTAGAACATCTTGAAAAGAGATAACATGGAGACTATCACTACCAAGTAATTCCACTACCAAGTAATTATTCTGATTTGTACTCTCTTTTCCACAAGTACTCTAGTATTTTGTGATTTCACTCTCCTGTTTTGGAATGCAATAGGATTCAAGAAAGTAGGTATGCTGGAATAGAAGCTTCCATGTTTAGATGCCATCACACTAAAATTACAATATCAATAGAAAATTCTCAACTGTCAGCACTGGTTCAATTAGAAGGTGGCCGAGTGCCATTGCCTGTGGGTGACCAGAAATTGTGCATTTGTATTTGTTCTGTTTAAACCATTTGACCTCTTAAATTTTTAAACAATGAAAAATACTTACAGCCAAATATGCATTCACACCATAAAGTAGTAGTTGATTGAATTATTTTGGTATAAGACACTATAAACACATGGGGTTTGATTTTTGTATAGAGGGAATATCTACCAAGCTACATTTATTTTCCTGAGGACATGTTTTGTGCCTGCACCGAGCACAGTAATAGCTCAGATAGCACTATGTTAAAAACATGGACGGTGCCAGCACTTCATATATTTATACACAGGCATTCATACAACTGGGAAGACCTAATTCTCTTATATTCCTATTGTGTTAAGGTACCAAAATACTGCGGTGGTGAGTGCCAAAGATACGTTTATAAACAATTACTTCTCACAGAAATTAAAGAGAGGTCCCTTCTGTACTTTCAGTTTCTTCCGAATTGTCTTCCCAGGCCAGTCCTTCCCTTTTCCTGTCAAACTGCCCATTTTTCCGTTCATAAGTGTTACCAACAGATACTTTCCATTTCCTAACAGCATTCCCTTATATTTCTGTATCTCCTTACTTACACTTCTTTCCTCCCTTTTCAGGTCCTGGACTACACAGAATCATAGAATCAAAGAATCATGGAATCATAGAATGGCTTGGGTTGGAAGGCAGATTGAAGATCACTAGTTCCAACCCTTCTGCCATGGGCTGGTTGCCACCCACTGGATCAGGCTGCCCAGGACTCCAGCCTTGAGCACCTCCAGGGATGGGGCACCCACAGCTTCTCTGGGCAGCCTGTGCCAGGGCCTCAGCACCCTCTGAGTTAACAGTTGCCTCCTAATATCTAATCTAAATCTCCCCTCTTTTTGTTTACAACCATTCTCCCTTGTCCTATAACTGTCAGACCATATAAAATGTCCTTCTCCCTCCTGTTTATAAGCTCCCCCCAGACACGATATGTTTTGTTCTCCACTCTCCTAGAGTTCATTTGACTCCTTGCCAACTACTTTCTACCCACTCTGGCCCTGTGGGAATATGTAACCACTACCTCTTCTCCACAACCTTCCTGCATCACCTTCTCCATTGAAGTGTGCCACATGTATTCCTGTGCCTGGTCTAGACAAAGAGTGTATTGCATTCCTGAATGTCATGCCAACATTAAAATCAAAATTACAGAAAGTTGTATTGATGGGACCTCTGTAGACTCTCTAGTCCCACCTTCTGCTATAAACTGCATTACTGCCAACACTAAATGAAATCAGCTGGGGCTCTGTATAGTAATCCAAGGGTAGAGGTTTAAGAATTTCTCTGGGAATCCTATCCCAATGCTGCACTATTTCACCAAGCACAGTTCTTCCTAACGCCCATTCCAAACTGCCCATCTGCAATTTGTGCATGCTGCACCTTGTCATACCATCCAACACTACCAAGAGGAGTCTGGCCCTGCAGCCTCTGTAACTCCCGTTTCATTAACTACAGGCTGGCTATCGCGTCTTCTTAGCCAGATTAAAGCTCAGCTCCCACATCTTTTCCTCACTGATCACTAACCTTAGCCATCCTGGTAGACATTCACTCTTTCCCTTCCAGTTTCTCAATGTCCTTGAAATTGAGGGAGGGATTGTCTAAAAACTTGGCACAGTGTTCCAGGTGTAGCATCATGAACACCAAGAACAGGGGGGTGGTAAATTCCCTCTCTGGCTTCTGAAACAGGGAAAATATCCTCTCCAATGCTGAATACTCATCTTACTACCACATTCCTCCCCCTTTATGGCCCTGCCAACTTTATTAAAGCTGGTTAGCTTTTTTGTTTGTTTGTTTGTTTTAATTATTATTACTTTTAATTTTCTTTCTGATATTTCCAGTATGTCTCAGCTAACTTCTTGACAGTTTTTTTTTTTTTTGTAGTTTCTTTCTCTTTCATATCAAGTATACCTTTTCTTCATTCTCCAAGCATTCTCTACACAAGTTATCTCCTTTCCTCACTCTTTCTTCTTCCCACATGCCCAAAATCACCACTTTTGAAAATTAATCTTACTTTACATAGCAATGTCTTTGCTGTGTACAGCTTTATTAATGCATTTCTGGATTGCCTACACCCCATACTTCACTTTCTGTCCCATCCTGCTAAACCTCAGACCATCTATTCACTCCTGGGACAACGCCAGGTTGTTCCCCTTTCCCTTCCCTGTCCAATGTATAATATTAGAACTATGCTACTCTGTGTTCACAAGAACCTCTCTTCATGAACACTCACCCTCTACATTCATATCCACTTGTAATAAATTCACGAAAAGAACTCTAAAAAAGATTCTTCTGTCAATGGCTCTCTCGAATTTGGGTACCAAATGCTGATTACTAGCAGTAGCTGTACAAATAATCTCCCTTTATTGTTTTATTTTTATGCCCTTCAGTTACACTTGCACTGCCTGAGTTTTGGAGGTAAATATCCAAAATATTAGCTGAAAGCTTCCTCAGAAAGCAAATCTTTCCCACATCCTTCCCTGCAGTTCCTCTTTAAGAGGTGTCAGCATGGCTGAGAGAATGAAGTGGCTCCACATTGTTTGCCTGAACTATTATGTGTTTAACATTTCCATAACAAAAGTGCCACTCGACTTCTCCCCGATTAATGCAGCTCGAGGGCTCTTGTCCTCCTTTAATAAAACATTGTTGAAATCATTTATTTAGAGCCCCTGGTTACTAGTGGGAGAATGACCATCTTTGTGCCAAAATATAGTGTATACAGTCCACTATTTTGTAGTAGATCATTCTGTTATGCAAGAAATTGATTAAATGGACGTCTTAGAAAGTATTTATGCTAATAGCGCATTACTTATGTCATTCAGACAGTCAATGTGAGCCTTTTCAACTGTCTACCACAGCCTCTGCCTCAAGTAAAATACAGTAACTTTCGACTTTACTGCTTACCAATCTGTATCACAGACTTGTGATCTCACACAGAAACACTGCTCTTGCTATCTGAAAATGTTGTGTCCTGCAAGACTACCTACTTTGCCTGAAGCCTTGCAATGAGTTATCATGGGTAGCATAGCCCTGTGTGGTGTTATTACTGAAGACAGGAACAAAATCGATTGAAGGTCTCAGTTTTAGTGACAATGAAAATGCAATGCAACTCAGTCCCTCAAGCAGTGTTCTCCATGACTCCGCTGGTGATGATTTTGTGCTCCACTGCTGTTTCAACATGTATCTCGGCTGTTCTGGAGTTCCCCTCTCTCTCTTCCTGTGAACATGAAACCAAAAAACAACCCTAACCAAACCAAAATAAAAAGCAACTATTCATTACATTCTGAATGTTTTGGCATCACATTGAAATGGAATTGCAAAATTGTCTGCAGTCACCTTTGCACCCTTACCATGGATATTTTGCTATACACGTATGCTGGCAGTGAGAGCTCTGGTACCTTGACAGCTCTTACAAGGGGTGGAGACTGCATCTAAAATCCATCAGACTTTCCAATGAGACTGTAAAAGAATGGCTAAACGAGATCTTTTCCTCATTGTAAGGCTTTGTTTCATAGTAATTCCGAAAATTACACATGCCTGCCTGTATATATTGGTGTTTATCATTAAAAATAAACAGAGACCTTATGTTATGTCCATTGTGATTGCATACAAAAGCTTTGCTGTGCGCTTGGGTGATCAGTGAAGCTTGAATCTCCCTCTATTTACTGTATGGTCACTGTCAGTTCAATGAACTGCCTCCTTGTTCTCCACCATTGTCCCACACTCCCTTAAACATTTGTCACTGAAGTGCCTCCAAAGACAAATAAACTGTCACCAAGAATTCAAACCTGGTAACTGGGAATAAAAAGGGAGTGGAATCTACTGGATGATTTTACATGGAACAGTAGAGAGTTCCTTCTTCCTCCAGAAGAGACTGGCTGCAGAGGACCTTGGCAAAGAGCACTTTCAAACATCCATACAAATGAGAACTTCCTTTCCTGTGGAAAATCCCCCTCTGTCAGGGAACGTGAAGTCTTTTCTTCATTTAAAACTGTCCTTACTACATCCCTTGACATTTCAAGAATTTCCATTTGTCTCAAAGTCAAGCAGAAGAAATATGAATTTGACATCCACATCTGCGCAGGCTTTGTAGACTGGGACACATACCAATACACCCAGTCATTCCTCCTGGAAATTGTGCTTACAACATGAGAAATATGACAACATGAGAAAACCCACAGAGTTATCTCCTTATGGGGAGGAGCTGGCAGGACAGAATTAGTTCAGCTGTATTTATTGTGCAATTATTTAAATTAAACAATCCACTTTCTGTGAAGAAGGAAGCATACAGATGAGTCCTCCTTCCCTAGTGGTGCTCAGTGTTGATTTATTCCAGGCAGATGCTTTTGACAAGAGCCTGTAAAATCAAGTCTTGAGTTTATTGTAGCAGTTAATTATCAGTCCTTTTCTAGTGCTAATGTCTTTACTCCTTGCTGAAGAAAAATAAAGGCTTTTAGCTGGGACTTAATTTTTCATCATCAACGAGTTAAATAGTCCTTGTGGGCACAAAATGTTGACAAACTGAAAATATGTTTCTGAGCATCTCCTGAAGAACTGCAGAAATCCCTACACAATTGCAGATTCAGTGTTTTGTAAAGAAAGCTGATTCTATTTACAAGTCTCACCCAACTACTCTGTTCTCTCCTTGAGGAAACAACGTTTCCAGCTTTGTTTTAACAATAAGTTTACTCAACCATTCAGATGACTTTAAAAACGAACTTCAGATCATAGCCACACACCATACTCATACACTTGTTTGGAATCACAGCTACTTGGGGGTTGGTTTCTGTGCGCACGTGCGCCTGTGTACGTTTATCTCTGGGCAACCAAATCAAATTCACACCCTAAAGAAATAATAAAATAATCTGTCACTGAACTAACTAATCCAGAAGCCAGGACTTCTAATTTTGTTGATTTATACAACAGACAGATGTGGATTTGCCCTCTGTTGAGATCTGGTGAGATGAAAAAGACACTATCTTGCTAATCTGTCGCCCCCTCAGTCAAAGTTTATTTGTGGTAGCTTTTAAACTTCTGACTTGCACTCCAATCACTGTGTTTAAAATGAAAAGCTTTAAATAAACACCATGAATAGAAGATAAATAAACTTTTTTTTTTTTTTTTTTTTTTTTTTTTTGGTGAGTGCCTGGCTTCACGCAGTCCAAACTCAAATCCCCAGAGGACTGAGCTCTCTCTTTTGTGTGAATGTTTAGAAGATTTTCCAATGCTGGAGTTTATTCCTACTGCAAACATTTCTATTTACAAGGTCAAGTGTATCAGCACTCCACACAGCTTAAGAGTGTAATTATTTATCTAAGGGCGTTTGAGTGTAGATCAGTAGCTCTGGCAGCAAACCAGGTTTCAGCACGAGGCAAAGCAACTCCGAAGAACAGTATTACAAGATCTGGTAATTGCTGATCCCCCCGGTTTGTTTACTTTCCTGTTATTCACTGTGGGAGAAGGCAGCCAGCACGATAGCTCCCGTGCATTTTGTCACAGCCCCCTGGATGCACACACCACGACCTGCGTGGAGCACTGTTCGAGAAGCTCACCACCTCTGCCTTCTCTGTTTCTCACCGTTTACTTGTTTGTGTGGCTGGGAGTATTTCTAAGAGTGTCAGCGGCAGCACCATGCCTCCACTTCAAGAAGAAAGCGCGGTGCACGAGCAACTCTATGTACACACAGGAGCAGTGTCCCTGAATTGCTTTACCCTCTTCTGGCACAGGCGCGTTGCCATGTCAACGCATTATAAAATCAACCACTCTTTTAAAGTAGTATTTTCAAAGCTGTATTTACTTCTTGCATGTAATTATTCATTAACGTAAGAATAGCAGTAATTTACATCTATGTAAAGTGTTACAGGCAGACAGAGATTTTCGCTTGTTGATTGTTTTTGGTTTGTTATCCTGCAGCTGGCTCCCGCCCCCCTCCAACCTCGGGTGCTGAGAGTTCAAGTGTCCCTGGAAAACAATTTCACCACATCCATTATTTAAAGCTCTTTCTTTACTAATTTAAACGTTTAGAAAATACAAAAAGCCGTACATATTTAAAACATAGGCCTTTTTATGCCTTCTATAAAAAATACAAGGTTTAAGGCAGCTTGGAAATGCGTTTATACAATTCTACAATGTTCATAAAGTCTCTCCAAATAAGAAAGTTAACTTCAAATCTATAAAATACACTGTACATTTTATGTTCTAGAGAATACTTCAGTGGATCATTGTTGCTGGTATCCCTTTAAACATAAATGAAATCTGTTCCTTTCCAAAAAAGAATAGCAAATGTAATTACCTGGCAAATAGGATGTGGATTTAAAACTTTTATTTCTTTTTTTTTTTTTTTTTTTCTTAAATAAGTTATCCCCAAGGCATACAATTTATAAAATTGTATATACAAAGAAGAGCGACTGGTAACAAATCCCAGTTTTAAATACATTTTTATATAAGATTTACCAGAGGTCAGCACCCTGATATGACAAGAGGCAATATAACTTTTCAGGATATTTGTACATACACGCTCTTGAGTTTAAAAGTGTCTTTCAAAGATGGCAGTGCAGAGCTCTAAAAAAAGTTGCATTGTTCAGTATAGCCAACAACTCTGAAAAGAATCATTTCTGTATGCGGTTAGGTTAAAGAGGAAGAGACGGCTGCTGGCAAGCTTTTGTTATAAGGAAGTCGTGTGTGCAAGAGGTAGTGCTGCAAACCCCCTAAGGTAACCGAACGGCTATTTTACTAACTAGCGGCAGATGCAGCGCAGCCCTCTCGGGCAGCGCCGCGCCACGAACAGCGATGCTAGCGAGTGACGATCAGGTTGTTGACTAACCAGCACGGCAACAGCTTTGGCAGCAAGTTTGGGGAGCTCACCTCTTTCTAACCTTCATGTCAAAACGCTAAAAACGCAACAATGGCCGTGCCCTCGTTGCCCTTCCCCTCCGA
>VXAV01004798.1:218079-240476 GCA_013399715.1 Alectura lathami
AGCTGAAGTACATTGTGTCAAACTGGAGCTGTGCTTCCTTCAGTAAGCAGATGGAGAATCTGTATTTCTTTACAGTCTTACAAGAATTGCGAGGACTGAAAAGAGATACTGATGAAGCCATCTGCTTACTAAAGGAAGCTTAACTTTGATGGGTCAGGAGGAGGTTGTGTGGCTACATGAGAACATATATAACACAGACACGACTAACGGCATTTATTGAGAAATCTTGCAATGTTTAATTCCTAATTCTTGAGAGCCTGAATTTCCACCCTGAACAATCTTTTGACATAGGTGTTTAAGAATGTGTAAAGAGACATTTATAGTCTGCGTCAGCTCAGTTTCATTAGCATAAGATTGAGATTGGCTCTTCGTGCCATTATATGTTATGTGAGAACTATTCTGAAATATTTTGGAGCTTTGAAAAACATATGTAGGAGAGTTTCTTATGCCTCTTGGCCTGAACAAAGTGCCATGAGGATGAGAGAAAAAAAACTACTAACTTTAGAACATATCTAAAATAATTTAAAATCACTTGCATGAATAAAAATTTACTGGTGTAAAGGCCTGCATCTCAGGACCCTATCCTTCAGTGAGCTGGTATACTGGAAGCTGCTAAGTTCTTCCCATTTCATTGACTAGTACTCATAAGATAACATATATACAACTTTAAAACTGGGATGATTTCATATTTTTCAGAATTAATCTTTTCTATCCTGGACCTATAGCTTCTGAGGAAATTCCGCTTCTTTGGTGGGGGGAGGGAGGAATTACTTCCATGGCAGGTTGATATAAAATGTAAATGGTGCTGTTTGAAGCAGCTCAGGAGCCAGGAATACCAGACTGAACTGTGGAGTTGGATTAATGTAGCAGGTGATGCAATTGTAGTTATGTGATAAATTGCTTGGATATTTCTTTATCAAATGCCTTGCGGTACAGTATGTCACATAATTATCACACACATACACATAGCCTACACACACATAGGCAGATGTATTGGGGCAGATCCTCAGCAAGCATAAATTGACCGAGTTCCCCTTCAGTCCCCTTCAGTCCCAGAGCTTTGCTATTTTGTACCAGTTAAGGACTTGGTTCCTTTGTCTCCATCTATGTTCACTAAGCTGCAGACCAATCTGATGAGTATTTGTCTAAGTAAGCATTGTAAGTTTCTGGCTCTTATTCGCTAATGAAAAAAAGTGTTCTAACATGAAACTGGGCTTAGATCCCAGTTTTCAGTCATACTCCCCATTAAAAGATGAAGGATGTGGCATACATCACCTGAGAAGCATAAATCAAATAGTAATAGTGCTGTTGTTTTCCTAAAGAACTCAGGGAAGGACTTAATTGCATTCACATCTCCTACTGCATCTAGCCTGGTGTCCTGAGTCAGTTGCTTTAAGATTGAGAAATCCTTACCAAGGATGCAACACACACAATTGTTACAGTCACTGATGTAATACTGGCGCCAGTAAGCTTTATTTTATTTAAAAAAATACTACTTTCCATGTACTTTAACATAGTATAGACATAAAATATTTTTAAAAAAAACAGAAGCTCTGTCTGTGTAATTTGATGCTGAGCCTTAGCAAAACAGGCAAAGTTCCAAATATTTTTCCCTGCTCAAATGGTTTAAAATATGTTTCCAAGGGTGATTTGGCTGGAGAGGCAACCACTGGGGAATTACAAGCTGAAAAGTTTTATTTTTTGTGAAGATCCGAATTTCTGTGAAGAAACCGCAGCTGCTTTTAGGGCTGGCCAGGATCCAAAAGTAAGGTATGTTCAAAAACATTCGCTCAAGTGAAATCTCATTAATGAAGCTGAAAGGGAGAAACATTGTGCTTAAAAGAAAGACTGTGAGATAAGTCCATTTCAGACAGAATACCTTGGTCTTTGCTTAGTATGTAAGGCCCTTTATTCTCTGAGGACTTCTATACAGGTACCCATGATTTCCCTACATTTTTTCCCACTCACATCAAATTTTTGCACCATTAAAATGAAGGGAGTCGTCCTGGCACAAGCACTTGCCAGATTGGGGCCTGCCTTTGTATTTAATTTGTGTTTGACATATTCAGTAGGAAGTTAGATCAACTAGAGGCATAATTAATGCATAATTTTGCATTGCCAGGGCAAGTTTAATTTACGAGCTTGTTATAATCATAGCTCAATGTTACTTTTGGCAAAAAGAATGTTTACAATGTTGTTGTTTGGACAAATTACAACTATTTTCACTTGAGGGCCTGGTCCACACACTCCTGAAAGGAAGAGAAGACTGTCATTGCTTTCAGGAGAAGGGGGCCTCTTTCTCCCTGCCTGTAGACACCTAACAACGATCTGACGTTTTGAAGAACTTGGCTCTGTGGAAACCTGGGAGTGTGTGGGAGGCACCTCAGCTATCTTTTCTACATGCCAGCCAGGTAGACCTACACCATTTATTTCAGTGCCCATGCTAAGACCCCAGTAGAACTAGGCACATCAGTCCCACTTGTGGAGTCTGCGTGCCTGGGCTTCCTGGCTTTAATAATTACCTGTCTTTCTGGGCTGGAACTATTTTCCTAATATACCTAAATCCTGACTGCATTGCATAGCACTTTGATCCTATTTAAAGACCCTTACAAACTAGAGCAGTGCTTATATCCCATATATCCCTGGAAGAGACCTCAGCTTGGAGCATGTGGTGATCTCTGATAGTCTGCTCCAGAAGGGAGCATCTCTTGTCATTCTTGCTCAGAAATATTCCCATGGTTGTGGTTAGGCCTTTTTCACAACAGCCTGGTGGTTAAGCAGTTTTGCCCATGAGCTGGGAGACAGGAGCATGCACTTTCTTGTTGGCTAGATCTCTGGCCTCCTTACTCCCACATTCCTCTATGCATGACCGTACAGCTTCAACAGGAAAGGTGGGAAAGACCTCTCCAGAAACACCTGTTTGCACATGTTTTCTTGGTAGGTCAAAACTGTGAGGTTTTTGTCCTGTGTGGTTTCAGAGAGCTGAGAGCCTATCACCTCCCTCTTGTATGATTGCTTATGCCAGTATGGTTGTGCCAGTGCACAAAAAGCAGAACACAATACAGATAGCCACATTGTTTTTGAAGTCCCAGTCAGTCTGGGCCTCAGTGTGCAAACTCAGGGCTTTTAGTCTAGGTCACTAAAGTGCACACTGAAGTGGGATATGTAAGAGGTGGATATGCATTTAAGCAGCCATTTTCTATTGGCGCTTGCCCTGAAGTAGTCTCATGTCAGTCTGCTCAGTCAGGAATTTTGAACATCCACCTTTTTTCTACTGAGCAGAGCAGGAGCTTGTATGCTGAACTCTGACTTCTGCAGCATTCACCTAATTTTTTTTTTTTTTTTTTTGAGGTCATTAATCCCTAAGNTCTTTGCCTTGCACTTTCTACAAATAAGAGGCACTTTCTGGTTACTACCTCTCCGTTTGTTTCCCTCTTTATTTCAGGAAATGGCTTCTTTGTGCAGTGTGTTCCCCTACAGCAAAGACCAAGTAGTGGATGAGAGGAAATCTAGTTAATCCTGACCAGTGTAGTGTTTAAAGTAATTTCATGACTGACTTCAGGAGGACTCAGATCCCTCTCCCCTGGGGGCCCTGAGAGCAGCCATGTCCTGGAAGCCAGCGGCAAGGAATTAGCCTTGCTGTCCATGTTGTGGAGGAGTCGCCACTCGGAGTGGATTCATACCCTCAACAGTACAACATTACTCTAGTCCAAACTATTATCACTGAAGTTTTAGTGTTCTGTTAACAATGAATTATTGCCTGGTAAAAACGGTAGGGATTATTATATAGACACTGGGCCTCAGGGAAATGGCATATGCAACTATTTCAGTACTTTGATCCTAAGGGCCCTGGTATGCACACTAACTTCTGATTATATTTTACAGCTTTCTCAGCTCTTTTCCTGTGTCTAATTCCATTATGAAGAAATGAATAGAACTATTTTTGTCAGGCCAGAGAGTAGCCACAGTACCACAAAACAGATCACGGAATATTTTGCAAAGGTGGCCCATCCTTAGAACAGCCCATGAAGAAAATCAGGGATTCATCATCTGGTCAGTCATTAAATAATTTTTCGTATGAGATTTGTCTGTTTTGATTAACCCGAGTTCGCCCCTTGAACAGCTGCTTTATATTGTTACTGCATGCTCTTTAGTGCTCTTTCATCCTCAATTCTTTTATTAAATTGTATGATTTATCACAAATAATCTCTGAGAACTGCTGTGCTGAGGTTGTGTGAAAATAAAGACAGAACCAAAAAGAGTTAGGGAAACATTTTAAAAGGCTAAACATGCAAATATTGTCCAGGCACTGTGATAGTGTTTTGAAGGCTGTCTACAGAGTAGTTGTGTTCTTGGAAGTCTACCTTGTAAGAGTTTCTAGTACAAAGTATGCAGACTTTTCTGCTGATAATTATTTAGTGAATTGCTCTTTTTATACAACCACTGCAATGGGTCCTTACACCTCTGTACTGCCAGCTCCTTGCACCACACGCACGTCCTCCAAACTGAACACCAATGTGTGCATGGGGAAAAACAACTTGAACTGCTGCACTGGTATTTCATAATCAAAGCTCACTCTCTGGAAATCTCACTTCATTTAGATAATATCAGAAAAGGTTGCTCTAAATTATGGCAATAGCCAGGTAGTGGAATGCAAAGATTTCTCACCACCACTACTAAACACAGTTTAATAAATCAGTATGTCTGTAGGTTATATCCATTTACGTTCATCTCTTCAGGCTGAACTAGACTACCAGAATGGGTTTCAGAGAACTCTGTGCCACCTACTGCATTAGCATTGTGGTAAGAGAGTGCTTCATGGGTTGTCAGGTGATTCTTGCAGAGATCATATTTGAGACATCTAACTCTCCGGTGCTCAGTGAAGCAGCACCATGAGCAGACCATGTGGACAATGATGCTCTTCTGAATCCATCCTCCCAGCCTTCGTGGATGGTGGTTGTGCTGCATTGTCCCCAATGTCACAGCCATGCAATTCCTTTTTCAAAGTGTTTGTGTTCTTTGGGGCTGTGCCACATATTATGACTGAGAGATCCATGTCTCAGTTATAAACTCCGTAAAGAAGTATGCAAGGGGTTTGCTTTATATCAGTTGCCTTCTGTGTTCACAGATCTGGTATTTTAGGAAGAATTGAATAATTATTCTTGTTTTACCACCCCACTTAAGATTTCATAACTATGCATTATGTCCTGCTGACTTATCTCTTCTTCAGGCTAACGTGCCAGTCTGTCTAATCTCCACCAAAGAACCCCCACCAAAATGTTAGACAGATTAAATCACATTTACATTGTAACAATTGTCTTTCAAGAATATTTAATGTCTGCTGCTTGTTATTTCGCTCTTTAAATGTCTCAGTAAGAAAAGAGAGAGAGGACAGAGCAGCAAATAATGGTTAAAATTTGAAAATAAATGAGGTAAAACCCACCCACCATGCTGGTATGTTTTGGCAGACAGCAAATGTTTGCCATTTTCAAATACTAAATGATAGAAAAGTCCAGTCCCCTTTTTTGAAGATGACACTGATGTTACCCTTAGACTGTAGGAGGAAGATAGTTCGTATGCATATGGCTTGATGTTTTTTCTACTGAAATTATCCAGTGTCTTAAAGTCATGGTTTGGAGCTAGCTGAACAGGATGTTCAGCACACAGTCTTTCACTGAAGTTGGCGTGGTCTCCATTATCAATAAAGTCCCATGTATGCATGAAAGCATTATAGCTGATCAGCAGATAATGTATGTTCTTGGAAACATGTAGGTGATGTCTCTCTATGGTATAGTTTAAATGTTCTTTCAGGTTCCCCATATCTGTACCAATAGCACGTAGATCAATGCCTTTTTCTTTCACCTAAGAGAAGGGAGGCTATGCTGGCCATTATAGTGGACCACATGCACTTATTCTGCTAGTTACCATATGCAGTTTTTAATTTTAAATATATATATATATATATATATATAGACTGCAGTTCTGAGCTGGGATTTTTTTCTAGTTAATGCATGATCACATATACAGTGAATCTTTGTGAAGCAGTGAAGTTATTTTGCTTGCATTGTCATACATAGTGCTGAGAATGAAATATTTCAACATATCAAATGCAATCATCATCCCAATTTGTCTTCCTTTTCAACATGGCAAGTACCTTAACCCACAGTTTGTTCTTTAGGGGATAAATGTATTCCATTGTGTGCTATGCCAGAATGTGCAATAAAAATAAATGATTTTGTTTGCACAATCTTTAAGAAAACTGCAGCTGCTCAGCTGCATTAGTAAGGAAGAAACCACTGACGACTTCAAAGTGCTGTGGGAAGTTTCTTTTGTCTTTTCTATTCAACAAAACCTGATAACTGTGTCTGTTTTGTTCATTAAGAAACCATTGGTTGAGTAAGAAGCTAAGCATGACATTGATGCTTCTAAGAAATGGGACATTAGGGAAACTCCAAATTACATCCGTGCTGAGAGAAGGCATCCTGAGCCTCCAGAAGAAGGAACACTTGAATTAAAAATGTGGATTTAAAATGTAAGAAAAAAAAATAAAAATCCCTGTGTAGTATTTAATCTTTTTACTAAATTATACTGTGTACCAAATAAAGAGGCCATTCCTTACCCTAGAAGTAAATACAGAGAGTTACATACAGAATCAAGCCCCATACATCTAAGAATGCGTATATTTTACTTTAAATATTTTTGAAACATTAGAAAGTTGTTCTATGTGTTTGTTTTCTTGAAGAGTCTGCCTGCCTCATAGCTAGATAAACACTTTGGAGAACCCTTCTGAGGATAAAAATTTGCAGAGAACCTGAATGAAAGAGCCAACCAAAATGAGCTGGGCAATAAAAGCTGCAATTTTGCATGTAATATCTGCACTTGCATGGGTGAGTACATGCTCAGCACATTTACAAGGAGTGACTCTGAATCCATTTCTCAAACTGCGCATGTGAACTGTGAGACAGCATCCCATTTCCAGCCTTGAAGTAGTCATGGAATCATAGAATATCCTAAGTTGGAAGGGTCCCCCAAGGATTGAGTCTAACTCCTGGCTCCACACAGGACCACCCAAACCCAAACCCTGTGTTGGAGAGCGGTGCCCAAACGCTCCTTGAACTCCGGCAGCTTGGGGCCGTGCCCACTGCCCTGGGGAGCCTGTTCCATGTCCACCACCCCCTGGTGCAGAACCTTTTCCTAACCCCCAGCCTGACCCTCCCCTGACACAGTTCCACGCCATTCCCTCAGGTCCTGTCACTGTCCCCAGAGAGCAGAGCTCAGCGCCTGCCCCTCCGCTCCCCTGGGAGGAAGCTGTAGGCCACCATGAGGCCTCCCCACAGCCTCTGCTCTGGGCTGAACAAAGCAAGTGAATTCTCTGATATTTGGCAGAACATATTTGCATATATGACCAAGAAAAAACCTTTATGTAGATAGCAAAGGTTTGTTCTGCTTCTAACACAGTATTTAGAGAGTTATCCACATATCCTTATCCACAGTTCCTCCTGTCACCACTCACCCATTCTCCTGTCTGCAGTTCTCACTGCTCACACTGCTGAGGACGGGCTCTTGCAGTGCAGGGACTCATGGCGTTTGCTTGGCCTCCAGCCAGGGCTGGATCCCATGACACCTGAGGGCAGCAGCTAGTTTCAAAGGCATGCCATATTAGTGGAAAAGATGAAGCCATCCCAGAGGCATCATAAGCAATTGCAACAGCTTGTAGATGCCCAACCTGCTGCCTGTAGGCACTGCTTTAAACCACTGGCTCACAGCTGAGGGCATTATAAAATGGTTTTAAGCACAGCAGTTCACAAGCAAGCAGGAGTCCCAAGCTGCTACAAGACGGAGAAGCATGAGCTGTGTGGTGCTGCCGAGGGCAGGCTACAAGAAGCACTACAGCAAAAAGTGCCAGTAACCTGTGTTTGTACAGGACTTGCAGAGGCAAAAGTTTATTGTTGTGCCTTGTTAACTACTAGAGCTGTCCAGAAAAGAGCCAGCTGTTCACTTTTCAGCACAAGACAGTCTGACTACAAACAAACTAGTCTAATCCTGAACCACCACCTTTTCATGGTGCAGTTACCACTCAGAAAATTCCCTTTGAAGGTAGAGTGAATCAGTTTGTTTTCTGTATTTTAATGAAAGATTAACAAAAAAAAAAAAAAAGAAGAAAAAAGAAAAAAGAAAAAACCAAAAGAAAAGTCCATAATTCGTCATGATATCTCTGCCTCTCCAACAGGAGGCTCCAAACAACCTAGCCATGTACTGAACAACTCAATGTGACAGAAACAGCAAAATGATCCCTGTGCTTGGTCAAGCCATTCAGCTATCAGCCTTGGACAAGTCACAGGTATGAGATGTGTTCAGAGGAGACCAGGCTACAGTCAGGGGTTGATTTCATGAGATACGAATGCAAGTATTCATTATAGAAGCAAATGATACAGGGCCTGATCCACTTCAGCACTGCTTTGTATTCCATGTTGAACTGCAGGATTCAATACCTAGATGGCAGAAAATTCATCAGGAATGTTTATAATCAGTCTTAAGTGCTTTTTTTTGGTTAATGTTCTGGATATTTCTACTTGAGTAGGGTAAGAATCTATTAAAGACATCTTGATGTCTCATATGTTGGCTGCATTAGTATCCAAACAGCCTGCAGAGTGATCTGGTGTGACATATAGTCCTTTGGGATCCTCAGCTTAACTGCAAGGGAGTATGAACCAAGATTCAAAGAAATGTATTTTTAGAAGGGCTGAGGCACTTGTGAAATACTCAAAATCACTGCAGTTTGAAATCCTATTGAAACCATACACTTTTAATGAACGGCAGTTTGTAATTAAAAAGAGGACATTAGAACACTCATAAGGAGAACTAAAATTTGAACATATTTTATATATTTGCTTGACAGGTACAGATTCTTCTCTCAGAAGACTGTAGTATGTATACTTCCAAAAGCTGCCATTTCTATTCTGAAGTAGTGCAGCAAACTCTCATGGCCTTCTGTTTTTGAGCACCTAGAGAAACATACCCTGAATTATCCACATTTCTCTGAAATCCTAAGGGGCATTTCCAGAGGTAATAAATAAGCAGTATCACTGTACTATTTTTTTTACTTGCGTTCACTAAAATAAAACCAGAATCTTTTTAGTGGAAAGCATGAGAACACAAAATGTCTGTATGGAAGTAGACAGACACCGGTACTGGGCACCAGAAAATTCCATAATCTTTTTGGTTTTTTATTTTGAAAGGCTCAGGAGACCCACAGCTGTGCCAAAATGCTTGGTGATACTTACCAATACTTCCAGGTTCTTGGATTTTACTTACACTGGTTAATTCAGTTCACACACCAGTTAAAATTCATACCCCACTCTTATAATTCAAAATGGTTAAGCAAAATATTAGGACCATCTAGGCTGACATGGCTTGATAATTTACAGTGTGCTTTTATTAAATTAACAATGCGTTAGCTTTGACATCAGCTGTAACATGATCCATTATTGTGAAATGCACTTTTGGATCCTGACATGTTTATTGTTATGCCTGGCATTCTTGCTGGATTTTTTCATTATTATTTTTATTATCAAGAGATGAATGCGTGTAGGTTATGGGGCAGGATTTTTTTTTTTAAAGTGACAATATGCAAGCTTGTACTTGAAACTTCCTTACATGCCAGTTGAGGTTATTGAGAGTCTAGAAGTAAGAGCAGAAGTCAGTACACAAAGGGGCTTGTGTCTTAAGATGTTAGCCTGGAATTTACCTTTACGTCAACCTCCTGGTCTACTCAGACAAAAATGTACTGAATGTCAGTCATGGATGGGCAAACTAAGGGTATTGTTGGTCTCTTGACACTGCCCTACTTGGATATGATGGATGTGGAGAAATCTAATCCTTCCAGAGGGAATCAGGTGGCACTGTCGGGACAAAGAGTGCAAACAATTTTGTTCTGGAAAAAACTTTCAATTTTAATCTTTTTGTGCCAAAAATGTAACAGTCTCCAGCTGTTCTGTGTTAAACACTAAATGTACTAGAGAAAAGAATCTCTTAGAAAAGGTTAAACACCAAATAGCAGTTTCTATTGGTTGGATTATGTTTAGATCACATACAGCATGCTAAAAATCATTTCCCAGGCAGTGTTAAAACATCTGCTTTCTGGATTACAATGCTAGACATTCAAATCTGAGTTGGGAAAAAAAACAAAAACAAAAACAAAAAAACCCACACCCACAACTATAGCCAAAAGCTGTTTTCCTTAAAGGCCTTTTGCTACAAACAAGTGAATTGGGTGTTTGTGATATCTTCCTATTATCCCAGAAGTCAGTCTGAGCAGACGGAGAAAAAAAGCACATGTCCTACAGACTGAGTTATTTGAAGAACAATATAAGTAATCTTCCAAAACCCAATAATTTAATTTGGGCTTTCCCTTTTGTCATCTCTACACTAGACATGAGTGTTTTATTTTGTCCTCTTAAATCAAGTAAGAATGGAATTGTCTGGTTCTTTGACATTTCCACTGAGTTTTTAGCGCTGTGTATCATTTTCTAACCAGTCCAGGGTATCCCAGCATTCATTCTGGTGATACTACATTTTCCTGTTTGCCTCACAGTTTCTCTACAGGTGGCTTATTGTTTTCCTTTTGCTATAGCATCTCAGTCTAGACCATTATTCTATGCTTTTTCAAACTACACATTTCAGTCTCAGGATAGGAGGTGAGTACCATAGGTGATCTGGGCAGAAATTGCTCTGGATAGTGCTGAACTCTTGTGATTTTAGCATAAACCTTGTGTTATCTGGTGTTCCTAAAAAACTCCCAGATTTTAAGATGTGTCCTTGAAAGAATTTGCATATTTAAAAAGTATGTTTTTCTGTTCTTGTGGCAGGGTAGGAAAAAAAAAAAAAGAAGTCTTGAAAATATGAATTAAATTTCCCTGAAACTATTTTTTGAAATCTTGCAATTTTAAGACCATCTCATGATTTTGGGGAATGACTCATGACATTTTTTATTTTAGAAGTTATAGAAATTACTGTAATGGAATGCAGAAAGCTGGTTACAGAGTGCTGACTCTTTTTGTCTTCAGTGGCTGACTTGTATAATTGAAGACAGATGAAGGCATATTCTGGTCAACATTTTCAGAACTATTTTGGGGTCAGACTTGTGAATAGAGATAGCTAAAAACGTCTTGTAGTTACTTTTTGATAATTGGGTTTAATTACTTGTTTGTAAAAAGTGTCCTGTTGTTTCACCAAAAATATCTTTCATCGGAATACAGGAAACATGAACACTCAAAAGTTTTTGGCTTTTACACTTTTGTCTAAAGGATATCCAAACAAAATTTCTAAAACCAAGGAGGTGATTTTATAGATGTGGTACATTCAATGTTGGTTTTCCTGTAGCTGCTTCAGAGATGTTATGTATCATTAATAAGGAACCAAGTAATCATCAGAAGAATCTTTCTCCTTAATGAAAACATCAAATATTCCTTAACTCCCACTATTTATTTCCTGATTTTCTTGTATTCTGGAAGCAGTACTATTACTTACAGATTATACTGGATCTGAAAACATTTGCTGAAGGTTACTAGTAAAGACTTAGTTGTCCATGGATTATGTATGCCACAATGTCTGGCATACTGCATACCAGCTTCAAAATGCCTAGCCAAGGGTCACTACTGAAGTGAGAATACAAAGTGTGCCACATGTCAACATTAATAGCTTAGTATACAGAGACCCAAAATATATATTTGACCAAATCACCTGGACAGATTTTGAGTATCTGTGAATGTGCAGGCTCCCAGAGACTCAGGCAGAGAGTAATCAAGCCGACATGTTGACATTCAGGGTATATTTACACATTCTGACCCTATTTGATCAGCTCTATTGTAAACTTACAATCAAATTCAGAAGCATCCCTCAGTTTTAGTTTTTTTACTACATGACCTTGTCCTCTGCACACAGTCAGAAATTGCTTGGTGATTGCTTCCCCTTCAGCAAATCTACAGTGTCAAGTAGCTATACCAAGAAGTGTATGACATACTGATGCCCTGACTTTTCAGGGTCAAAGCCAGTATACTAGTGTAGACCTCTGAGCCTATAGGAAACTTTGGTAAAGAAGATAAGAAAAGATCAGGAGGTCACAGCTATGCTGAGGTCCATGTTCTGTGGTGATCATTGTCAGTAAATGTACCTATCAATAATCTGCTTTTATAGTTTAAATAAATCAAATAGACTAGGACAAGAAAACACTGCATACACACAAGAAAAGGTAGATGTATGCAGAAACTTTGAACTTACATGTATGTATACACATATATGTATATATGTAAGATTTTAGTAGTTGTAATTTAATGAGACTTTAGGTGTGTGAAACCCTAACCCTGGCAGTTTTGGCATGCTTAATCTGTAGTTCACTACTGTATCCTGAGAGCACAACTTTGGCACTGCTTGCACAACTGTGTGGCCAGAGTTACGTAAAGCTCACAATGTTGCTTGGCTTAAGTAAGGCAAGAAAGCATCTCACATTCGAGGATGTAACCCTCAAGAGATATAGAGACATGGCAAATTCAATCACCCTGCTACATGTAGGACAAAGGAGTCCATGCACCATCCCACACAGCATGTAACATTTAGATTGTAATTGAAACCAGAGCAGCCAGAGGAGTCTATTTAGCATCTGCAAAGCATCTTAGTAGATACTTAGTGAATTAAGGTGGCTTATGATTTTCAGAAAGCTGAGTATTATCACTTCAGTTGACAGCCTATCTCAAGACAGATAATTATGTTGCAGTTGACCTTATCCTGTTTTCATCCCTTTATCCTGCTTACAGCCACTTTTTATTCTCTCGCTTTTTACCTCTCATAGAATCATAGAATTATAGAATGGCTTGGGTTGGAAGGAACCTCAAAGATCATCTAGTTCCAACCCCCTGCCGTGGACAGGGCTGCCAGCCACTAGATCTCTAGATCCAACTGCCCAGGAACCCATCCAGCCTGGCCTTGAACACAGCCAGGGATGGGGCATCCACAACTTCTCTGGGCAGCCTGTGCCAGCGCCTCACCACTCTCTCAGGGAAGAATTTCTTCCTGATGTCCAACCTAAACCTCCCCTCTTTCAGTTTTAGCCCATTCCCCCTTGTCTTACCGTTATCCACCCGTGTAAAAAGTCGGTCCCCCTCCTGCCTGTAAGCTCCTTTCAAGTATTGGAAGGCTGCAATGAGGTCTCCCCGGAGCCTTCTCTTTTCCAAGCTAAACAGTCCCAACTCCCTCAACCTTTCCTCCTAGGAGAGGTGCTCCAGCCCTCTGATCATTTTGGTGGCCCTCCTCTGGACCCGCTCCAACAACTCCACATCCCNGGCCACCCCTCTCTTGATGCAGCCCAGGATGCTATTGGCCTTCCTGGCTACAAAAGCGCACTGCCGGCTCATGGCCAGCTTTTTGTCGATCACAACACCCAAGTCCTTCTCCGCAGGGCTGCTCTCAAGGAGTTCTGCTCCCAGTCTATACACATACCTGGGATTACCCCGACCCAAGCGCAACACCTTTCACCTGGCTCTCCTTCCCCTTCCTTTGCTGCCTTTGAGCAGGTAGCATGAGGATGCGCATAGAAGAGAGTCACACATTGTTTCCTCTATTTCTGCTTTCCCTGGTCTGTCATAGTGCCATCATGCTTCTACATTAATTTTGCTGGTTAAATCTTACTTTACTGGATAAAGCATTAAACAACAGCAAAACATTTTTTTTTTTTTTTTTGCATAGAACCTCTGTGATGACTGTTAGTCAAGTTGGTACATAACCTGCTGGCTCATAAAATCTCAGGTTCCTGATTTTAATTCTATACCATGGCTAACAGACTCCTTTATCCAATTCAGTATTTTTTATTTCCTGTAAAAACAGAAAACTGATTTCACATTGATCCACATGAGAAGATGTAAGGTACACAAAATAACATTAGCATAAAAATAATGCTTATATATATATTTTTGGAAAAACAGTTGCAAGACAGAAGAGGATATTTTGGTATCTTCTCTTGGAACATACTTGTTATTCTCAGATATAATTGGAGTAATTTAATTAATCAGTTGACTTTCTATTAAACTTCAACATTCCTTGGTGTGCTTTTGGCTATAGAAAATGGTGTACTTTACCCAGCTCCTGCCTGATCAGTGTCCTTGACTCAGGTAAGTTTCTGACTTTTGGCATATCATTTCTAAGATGATGTAGGATTTCTAAGCTCCAACAGTTTATAGTTACTTAAGTCTTAGCTCTTGTCAAAAAAAAGATGTGCAAGAAAAGACAAAAAAAAAAAAATTATGATGGTTATGTCATCACTACCCCCTTGAAACTGTACATGTGCAGTTCCAGGACATTATATTCTCAGCACTCACCCAGTTAGGATGTTGATAATATGATGATTCCCTTTTCCTGGTTTACCAAGTATAGACGAAATTACTTGAGTGAGATCCAACTATCTGTAGATTTTTTGTCATCTAAAAGCTAGGCATCTTGTGCATCTTGCTCACCTAAGAGTCTTCTACAGTCAGTCTTATGAAAAAAAGAACCTCAGAAGACAATCTGCACTGTCCCAGTGTAGCCAGGTGGGCTGTTCCACTTCTGGAAGTGCTTTTTTCCTCTCACTGGCCCTGAGGGGAGCCCTGACAGCTGGTTTGCACTAGGCATCTAAGTGTAATGGATGTAGGATAAAGCCTCTCTGTGCATATTTCCAGAACTTTGTGGAGTTCTGGAACAGGCTTATTTATTTATTTATTCACTTATTTATTTACTTATTTATTGTCATTTAGCTTGTATTTTTAAAGCAGATCCTTCCTGGCTCTTTTTAAAACCATCTCTGGTCTTTAGTATCTGAGGCAATGCAAAACACATAAACATGAGTGGACAGTTTTCAGTATATTCCTAATACTTTGAGGTCTATACAGATGTCTAGAAGGCCCCAAATTGTCACATGCCAGCCATGAGAAATACTCCTTTTATTAGACTTGTCCTTGGTCACAGCCAGAGCAAGGTAAAAAGGTCACTGGTAACTGCAAGATAAAAACAATTAAGAAATCACATCTATTAGTATGATGATGCTAATTTCATTTTTAAGCTATTGAAAATGCTCATCCATCTACCAGTGGAAAAGAAGAAATATTCCCACTGACATAATCAGCAATTGATCTGGGTCTATCTAGAAGGAAATACCGTGAGAGTGTGAAGACACCTGGAGAAGAAGAAGATAACAGGTCCAGATGGATATGCAGGGAAAAAAAAAAAAAAAAAAAAGAGAGAGAGAGAAAATTGCTGAAAGAGTACTTTAAAAAGTGCTGTAATTCTATCTCTGTTCCACAACACAACTGATAGGTTGGGTAGAAGCCGTAATTTTTTTAAAAGGAATAAAACACTTTCTTGTCTCGGTAATTGCAGCAACACACACAATCCTATGCTTCTTTCTTTCAGTAACATTTCAAATGGACATGTACTGTTTCTCTGAATAATTTTATGATTTACATGAGGTGTGTTTTACTAGTTGTGTATTTTACTTCATGTGAGCATGAAGCTTATCTTAGTGTGCTCATTTTCCCACCCTGTGCTCATTTGCACCCTTGCCTTTCTGCAGGAAACTGTTTCTCCCCTACACCCAGACCTGGCATTAGCTCCCAACTCCCCTACTCTCTTCCATCCAGCTTCCAAATCCTGCTGCCACTCCAAACACCCTGACTGGGCAGAGAGGACTTGTTCAGTAGCTGCCCATTCTTACAGCTTGCATGTGTGCTAGTGGGGGCTGACAAGCCCGGGACCAGGGTCAGGAGCCTCAGAAGGGGTGCACATCACGCAGCAACAGCCTTTGATATTTTTTTACAGTTTGCTAATATTCTGATGTAGCTTGTATCGTGCTGAAGTTGTGTGGTATACACCAAGCGTAAAGTAAAAGGCATTTAGAAGGTGTTTTACAGTGTAAGTAAGTACTGAAAGTCTGAGCTGCTTATTGATACAGAAGGGTGCCACAGAAACACATGTTCCCAAGGTGGCAGCAACAACCTAGTGGTGTTCGGTTTTTAGACATGCTTTACCTTTCTGAAAGGTGAGGATAAGGCCCAAATATTTAACCCAGAAGCCTTCCAGCAGACATAAGCTGGAACTGTTCCAGTCCACTTTAACCCCTGGACATAATGTTTACTCACTGGACAGTTGAATGCCAGCTGTTATAACATGCACAGCTCTGTTCCAGCACACAGCACAAGTAGGTGTATTTATGCAAGCTTGAGAGATTACTTGCAGACAAATAACACACATAGGATGATGCTAATAGATGGTTAAACCGTGGAAAGTGGAGAAAGGGAAAGGGTCCATGTTTGCAAGAAGTCTAGGATTAGCAAAATAAAATCTGTAAGTGATTTTCTGACTTGATAACAGAGAAAGTAATCAAGAGAACAACATAACAACAGCACGTCTTTTCGAATATGTGGCACTTTTGTCCTGCAATGTTTTTTGACATGGTCATTAGCCACACAAAGTACAGAACTGAAATTTGTTTACTCACATTTTGCTATATGTCCAAAGACATATTTCTTATTTTAACCCTGTATGGATCCAAGTGCAAAAACAACATATAAAAAAGCATTTGCATCTTAATATCTTTTCTTGGTTCTCTCTCAGACAGAGTCTTGTTTCAATTTCTCCTACCCCTGACTATGTGGCCACCCATCTTTGGCCTGACCTCCTTTCTCTTAGGCAGGTCTGTTGGGATGCCAGGCCCTGAGCCTCCTTTGCAGCTAACCCTAATCTCTGTCCTCTTCTCTCCAACATGAGGTACCTGGTTGTGTAGTTGCCTAAAGCTACTCTGTAACCAGACAGCATTCCTGCCTCTTGAGTGCAGTTAGGCTTGGCATATTGCTCTGATTTATGAATGTATGTAATGAATTTAGATCAAGAAACTCCTCTAAGCCTTTTGAGGAGTCATATTCATTAAGTCCTTCAAAAGTTATGGCTCTGTGACCAGTTTTTAAACTATGTATTCTTTATTCCCATGTCTGAATTAGTTACTAAAATCCCAATTTATGGCATTTTCCTAGTAAATGTGTAGTTTCCCAAAGGCTAGTAGAAATATATGA
Organism: Alectura lathami; assembly: GCA_013399715.1. Taxonomy (NCBI): domain Eukaryota; kingdom Metazoa; phylum Chordata; class Aves; order Galliformes; family Megapodiidae; genus Alectura; species Alectura lathami. Next base: position 235,173 of record VXAV01004798.1, read on the forward strand.
GAACTCAGAATGAAAGAAATGTCAAACTTCCAGCAAAGATTTGGTACCCACTTCTGAATGGTAGAAATTGCTCTGTGTCATTACTGTTATTGGACTACATAGAAATAGTCTTTTCGGGCAGAGAAGGGATTTTACGTTAACATGAGGCCATCAGAATACTATATATTATCATAGAATCATAGAATCATTTATATTGGAGAAGACCCTTAAGACCATCAAGTCCAACCATCAACATAGCACTGCCAATCCCACCACTAAACCACCACCTCCAGGGATGGCAACGCCGCCACTTCCCTGGGCAGCCTGTTCCAGTGCCCCTTCTCTGAAGAAATTCTTGCTAATATTTCCCCTAAATCTCCCCTGGTACAACTTGAGGTTGCCTCTGTCATTCGTTGTTGTCTTTATTTGTATCTTGACTTTATCTGTAAAACATTCTTAATGCGTTCACTACCTGTAGGCCCTTTCAGGGTGATGAGAAGCAACTGACTACGTCCTGACCATCAGACAAAGAGGTTTTAGAACACTGCTCTCATTTACTTATAGTGGTCCTTTCTGTGAGCATTGTGGGCACATTGTCTTTGACCAGCTTCTCCTCTGATGAAATGAGGTCATGAATAAACCCCTTGTATTTCACGATTGACCTGAGAGGGTTTACATTTATAAAGTGTTTTAAACATGAAATACACCAAATAATGAAAAATACAGCCAGTCCCCCTGTATTTATTAAGTCTAAAAATGTGGTTTTCTGTGATTTCACACCTGTGTTTATGGGTGAACTGTTACGTGGGGAAATAGTTAGCCCTATAATCAACCAGCAATGTTTTCACTAATGGCAACAGGAAAACACAAAGTATAAAAAACATGTAATGGCTGTAGAACAAGAGTACTGAGCTAAAATCGTCCAGCTATACAGCAAAGGTCAGATGCTTCCTTGTCATACAGTCCTGTTGATTTCGCCTTGCTTACACAGAGCAGAAATTAAGGTTGACTTTGGTGCTTCCTGGTGAGATCCCCATAAACATTCTGAGGACCAGCTCAGAAACTACAGGCTGTGGATTCTCCCTTGGCTCCTTGGCAGTAGGAGTGCCCTCCAGAAGCAGTTACAGTGACGATGTGTTCAAGGGAAATAGCAAGTGAAAGAAACAGTCCTTGAGTAATTATGTTTGTTAGCAGTGAAACATCTGATCCCTTAGTTTGTGACCCATTGCCATAGAGAGACAGATATGTGCATTTTCTGTAAAAAGGGAAGACTGTGCCATCTGACCCTTGCACCAGCAACTGGCAGCATTCTTCTTTCAGATCTTCACTGCAGTCAAATCTGAATTCCTAGGCTTAGGTCAGAAGGAGGTTTAATGCTTACTGTGACCTCAGTCTCTCCAGAGCCATGCTAAACTCTTTGAAAACAAATGTGGGTAACAATAGGAGCAACTCCTGCTGAGGAAAGCTGACTGGCAGACTTTATCTTGGCATTTGAGGATCACAGATACCTAGGGTCGAGCTCAGCTTCAAGGAGGAAAAGATGGTGGTGGGATGGGTGAAAAGCAGCAAGCACTGGTTGAACTGAACTGGTTAGCTCAGACCTAGCACTGTAGAAATGCTCTTGCAGAAGCGAGGGAGTGGATGAAGCAAGAGTGGACTTACCAAGATAAGTTCATCTTGCATTTAGAATGAGCGTTCAGCTTTATCATTAGGCCAACAGATTTTCCATCCTCCTCTTTAGAACAGAACGGATACTTTCTCAGTATACACTAATATAGAGGCTAAAGCCAATTAACACTGGGTCCTTTAAAGGAGTGTGGTATTGCCGTTTGCATATCATCCTGCAGAAGTTTGTGCTCTTTGTGACATGGTGAGGTTAGGTTCATTTTCAGGTATTTTGAGAAGCTGTTTTTTCAAGGCACATCCTAAATTTACCAGTCAAACAGTGCCAGTATTATTATTGCCAATGCCTTGTTAAGCAATATGAAATATTTAGAGGCATTGACCTCTAAATATAACACAGGGAGGGGGTTTGAGGGATGCTACTGCAGGCAATGAGCAGTGATGTGTCAGGTTCGAACACATTCTCCTGATCTTCCTTTCCAGTAGCATTTCTTTAGCTCAAGAGTGTGGCTGAGAAACATCCTGAAGCCCAGCTGATTTCAAAACCTTTTGGAAACTCATGTGGGAGGCATTTCCCATGGTATAATGTCTGTGCTTACAGGATTCAAACCTCTTTGTCCAACACAGGGAAGACAATGTTTTTGCTCCCAAATTAACACTTCTGTGTTCACAAAAACATCTTCCTAAAGAATGCAGAATGAATCATTCAACTTGGAATTTAATGTTTTCATTTAAGAAATTCAGAATAAAAAAAATAGAATTTTACATCTTCTCCAAACTTGCTGAAGAGTTAAAATTCATTGAAATCTTTTGCATGAGCTGATGTGACTTTGTAATCAAAATGGTCAAGGGCCCCATAATTCTCACACTGCACACTTAGCTCTACAATACAATTGTGAGACAAAATATCTGTTGATTTCTCTGGTCACAAAGACAGAAATTAAGTACCGAGTTAAGGCAGACACTGAAGTAGGCTTTACTGAATAAACCATTAGAATGTTTTCTGCTATATTTACAAGTTGAAAAATCAAAGATACTGAGAGGCAAATGATAAATACTTGGTATTGGGGACATTTCATTGAACCAACATGAGCTTAATGTGCAAATGCAACTCAAAGAGCGTGAAAAAAAAAAAAAAAAAAAAGGTTTTTTTGCCTTACATAGGTAAACCAATCTGCTAACCACATGCTCTGCTAATACTGGCAGTCAGCCAGGGAGCAGATCTCAATTAAACAGATTAGGCCAAAGAAAGCATAAATGCAGAATTCAGGCAAATTACCAAAAATTGCCCTCATTCAAACATACCTCTCATTTGAAGTCTATAAGCTGCACTGAAAAGTCAAAAGTACATTTGAAAGACCTTGGCAAGTGTGCACAGGATTTGGTACATGTTAAGAGGTAGCACAATACGAAGCCACTTCACTTGAACAGAGGCTGGATGTGTTTGAAATTCATCATATCGAAGCTAGCACTTGCTTTGCAGCCCTCGTTAGAATACCCAAATTATACAATGGCTTCTTTCTAAATAAACAAATGGGGCTCGTATGCTGCTAGGACTTTTTTCAAATACTCAGGCTGAGATCTGATCAGCTGCCTCTGAGCCCAGACAGACTGCCCTCTGTGCAGGCTGGCGGGAAGGAGATTTTTATCTCTTGTGTGCTTAGGCTCCCATAATTGCATCTCACTCCTGTCTCCTTCAAAATAACGAATGTAACCTCCCCACGGCTTGCAGAACACATGCAGAGGAAATAGCAGGGCACGAGCTGACTGGCACAAAAATTCTAACCAGATGATGGAAAAAATATTTGTCAAACTGAGAGCACTTGAGAGATTTTCTTCTTCCAAAAGGACTGTGTATAATCCAGTAAACAGCCTCCCCTGGAATTGATTGACCCTATCTTAAGAAAGCTGTTACTTGTTATTCCTGTACCGTTTTGCCAAGCACTTTTTTAACATACGCAAGAAGATTCCAGGGTATAATATTCCCCCTTTCCTGGCAGGCAAATAAAGTATGCTTGAAAAAAATACAGACAAAAAAACCCAAAAGCAATAAATGACACTTGGTGCGGAGGAGAGGGGAGCTCATAAAACAGCATTATGTTCCCAAATTTGTTAAATAAAAAAGGTGATTAAAATACTTCCAGAAACCTAGTGCTTCTTTTTCCTTGAGATTTTCCTTGAAATTGTGATGGTCTTTTCCCATCTCTCCTTGCAGCACTGGAGCATTTAGTTCAAATCCCTCAGTGGCGGAAGAAGTTATTTTTAGGCCAGATTTTCAGGTGAAGCATCAGTGAGTCATTAGGAACTAGGGACAGTGTGTGGTGTTGCTGTTTCTCTGTCTCCAGAGGCTTTCCCACCTCATTAACACACTTGCTATCAATAATAACACTTACTTAGCAACAGTAATTCACCAAATACCTCTGACAAGACCAAGTAAAATGACTTTTTCAGATGCAGAGATAAAAATGTGGAGCCAAACCTGCAGATGCTATGAGTAAATCTGCCTCTTTTTATGGCCAGGAACTAGCACTAATTTTTCCAGCTGAGGACTGGGCCAGAATCTAAATCTCAGGGAAAATTTTCCCAGCAAAGATACCTGTGAATGCCATCTTCTGTAAAATAACACAGTTAGGATAAAACTTTTCTGTGAGGTCTTGCTTAGGCTGTTGCAAATGGGCCCAACATGCCTTTCTTGCAGCCGGTCACTGACTTTAATTGCCCCAGTCTTCAGGAACACGATCACTACATGTGCCTTGTTCTGCCTGTGTCCTCGCTATAGCAATTTTTAGAAGGATGTTTTGTGCACAGTTCTACCATTTCCATCTAGATTTGCTTCAAGAGTGAAAAAGCTCCTATCAAGCACAGCTATGTCCTTTGGAAAAAAGGGAAATCAAGGTGAGGAAAATGTTGCTGATCCTTTAAAAAACTCGGAGAAGGGATTTTTGTGAAGGAGTCTTGAGAGGTCACCTAGCCTAAGCCTAGCCTGAAGCCAGAGCAGAAATGATCGCCATGACTGCAGCTTATTCAGCCTGTTTTTAGAAACCTGCAATGATGGTGTTTTCACACCCCTTGGTACACTCTACTACAGTGCTTTATATACTTAGGGTTAGAAAGTATGTCCTCCAAACCACTTAGTACACTGTTTGTGTAACTTAGGCCCAGTAGACAAAAAAAAAAAGAAAGTATTCCCTTCCTGGTTATAGATTCCTTTAACATATTTTAGGAATATATTGCTTAATGCATTTAGCTCTTCTTTAGACTAAACATTACCACTTGCTTCAGTTTTCCTTTTCAGTTCATGTTTCCTTGACTTTTTTTTTTTTCCTTGACAAGCTGCAAGTGATCCAGGAGGGTGCTGGAGTCCATCGACGATAACTTCCTGGTTCAGGTCTTGGACAGACCAACCAGAGGTGATGCGTTGCTGGACCTCGTGCTCACCAATGTGGAGGAGATGGTCAAAGAGGTGAAGATTGGAGGCAGCCTGGGCTACAGTGACCATGCCCTGGTGGAGTTTGTGATCCTGAGGAGCGTGGGCCTGGCGAGGAGTGGAGTCAGGACACTGAACTTCAGGAGAGCAAACTTCAGGCTGTTTAAGGAGTTGTTGGAAGACGTCTCCTGGGAAACTGTCCTTAGGGACAAGGGATGAGAGCAGAACTGGCACCACTTTAAGAACGTCATTCTGAGAACACAAGAACTCTCCAT
>VXAV01004799.1:0-11936 GCA_013399715.1 Alectura lathami
GGACGCGGGTTCGAGGCCCGCGCGGGGCCGGTGCCGCTCCGCCGCCCGCCCCATTGCCCCCAAAGCGACGCGAGGAACGAGGGGAGAGCGACGGCAGAAGGCAGAGAGGTTTATAGCGTGCCTCGGGAGAACGTACACAGCCTGCGCAAACGGCAGCACAGCTCCCGAGCAGCTCCGAGACAGCAGGTGCTCGCCTCCGTGGAGGGGAAGCAACTGCAGGGCACAAGCCCCCCCAGCCACAGGCTGCTTCCTCATCTCCCCGGAGGCGCTTCTCCAAGTGGAGCCGCCTTTCTCCGCTACAGGAGCTCCATGAGCAGCTAGAACTTCCCCGCCAGCAGTACAAGCATCTAAATATTGCATTTCATCACCCCTCCTTCCATGTATGACTCAAAAAAGAAGCCCTGCTCCACCATCAGCGGGTACAGATTTGCATACCTGCCCCTTTTCAGTCCTTGCCCACGCCTGAACTTGAGAGCTGCTGGAGGTGCAGAGGCATTGCTTTCACAGTAAACAACATCACAGAGTTGGAACAACGTGGGAGGCAACAGCAACAGAGGTTGGGGCAGCAAAGAACCTTTTTGGTGCCGCTGACAACGTAACATGGCAGTTGTTAGAGCCAACACAGAGAGCAACTGATACAGGAACAGGGCACTAGAAGAATCAGAAGAGGCTGAAGCTTCCCCAGATGTAGGGGCGAGGAAGCAGTGGAAATTCTTAGTTTTAAACAGTAACTCTTGAAATCAGGACAGAATAAGAGGCAAGAGCAGGTACTAGGACTCCAGAGGTGGTGCGGTACACGAGCTGTGTTCTTCATTTACAGGGCAAGTTGCATGGATGCTCTGCAGCAACTGCCATCACCTCTGCAAGACATTTATCTTGCCAGTGACTGCAGGTCTGGGGATGCAGATCATTGCTCAGTTCAGTGTGTCCTCCAGCTCCTCCTTTTGCTTTTTCCTCTCCGCGAGCCATTGCTGGATCTTTTCTTTAAGCTCCGTGTTTGGTCTAATCTGGTCCATGGTGAGGGGGCTCCGATTGAAAGGATCTGTCTGATCACTGAAAGAGAGCAGGCAAGAGATTACTTTGACAGTCCCCTTGCTAGAAAAGAAAAAAACCATTAAGACTGTCCAGGAAGACCGGCACAACCTTCCTGCTGTTCAGAGAAGAGGACTTGCTCAGCCACGCTGAGCCCCCATGGCACTGGTTATCCTCAGCTAACTGAAACGTATCGCCCCCGGAGTGCATACCCCACCCTGTCCCAAGCTTCCACCTTGGAACAGCGCAAGCCCCTGCCCCACAGAAAGCAGTCAGCCCTAGAGGCAGCTTCAGCCAGCGTTTCATACCTGAGCAGGTGCCGGGCTATGGTTGACCTGTCCACGGTGACGCGGGACGACGGCAGTATCACCGGGTCAGACATCAGCGTGCTCATGATGGGATCCAGGAACTCATCGCAAGCGTCGGCATACGTCTCTTCTTCCTGCTGCTGACGGTCTGCAAGGGACTGGCAGGCAGACACAGCTTTTAAAACACACAAGCTCCCAGTGCTCTTCCAGTTCTTTCAAAAACACGTTTGCTTTTAACTAGTATTGAGGCATCACCGTGAGCACCAAAACCCCCCACTGGAACATAGAAACATCCCAGGTGGTGAAGGCAGTGTTTTTGTTTTTTTTTTTTTTTTTAAAACAGAGCCACTGTCAAAATTACAACAATGTACATCAGGTCTGAGAGCCTGATCTTAACCACAAACACTTTCTGCTTGAAACTGACCGACTTCAGGAGCCAAGCCTCACTGTAAGCCACACATTTCCTTTTCCTTACTGCAGGCTCGTACATCTGTAGTCACGTTCAACAACTGCATGCCAAAACATTTACAGCGCCCTGCCAGAAGGCAGCCTTCCCAGCTGCCCAAGCATGTGCCTCAGGTCAAGCACTACTCCCCAGAGCTGCAGCTCCACAGCAAAGATGCAGCAACAAGCAGATTCAGAAGGACACCAGTTCCATTTCTTCCTTCTGGCTGGAATTCACTCTACTCACCTTGATCTTCTCAGCCAGGTTACTGAAAGCCACAATCATGTTGCCAGGCTTATTGATTTTCTTCAGGACCCGTACTGTCTGGGCAAAGAGCGTTGGCGAATAGGAGCGGCCGTCCTTGGGTACCGTGGCACAGAAGTTCTCCTCATCCCTGGACCACAATTGCAAAGAGAGCAGGAGTTTAGGAATTTGGAGTTATCAGGCTGCAAAACAGTGCCCACAACAGCTGCGTTACCACAGTAAAGAACTCGAGAGACGGGAAAACTAGAGAAAAGCTTGGCCCCAATGAAGCGTTTTTCCTCTCCACAGAGACCCAGGCTCTCTGTGATTAAGCTCGACTTCCACTCCCACTAGTTGCATTGCAGCTGTCTTCCCTGGGTTATGTAAGAATTATGACACAGGAGCACGCCATGCTCCTGAAAGACCCGTTAAGGACTTGGTTATCAGAGTTCCCACCCTGTGGCAAAGGAGGCCACAGGGCTCTGCTGCCCCAGGCTGCAGCTGCAGTTCCTGCCCCAGCGCAGACGCTGGTGTGCAGGTCACAGCAAGTCCCACTTCAGGCCAAATTGGATTTGGCTGACTCCGAGCATCGTCAGGACAAAAACCTTTTAACTAGCCCAAGGCCACTCTCCTCCACGAGCACCCCCTGACGACCCACCCCAGCCCTCCCCGGCACGTACCCGAGGTTCAGGTAGATTGTACAGATGTCAGAAACCAGCTGCTGAGGTTTGAAGTCAAACTCGCTGAAATCCTTGACTTTGAGAGCTCCCATTTTAGGGCCAACCAGGTGTTGCAGAAAATAGTTGAGCATGGAAATGATGCGTTCAGCAAGAAAAGGATGCACAAACAGGGACTTGATTTCTGGAACAGAAGCCAATAGTTCCCTGAGCTTCACAGGAACCCAGCCCCCCCCAGACACTCCCTACACTGAGCCAGGCCCGCCCAGCTCCCAGGCAGCGCTGTTCTCTGGGTCCCAGCGGGCAGGATGCGCTCCTCCTACCTGAGGTCAGGAAGGCCAGGGTGCCGATGGTTTCGTTGGACATGATGTTGTGGAAGCGAGCCAGCTGGCCAAACATCTGCAGGCTCGACTCCTTCTCCCGACGAGCCTCTGGGGACAGGCTGTCCCACTCCCCGCGGTCCTTCTCTATCTGCTGGACTTTAATCTTGCTCAGGTACTGCAAAGACACAGCAGGGAAGCGTGTGGGGGCAGCCCTGTAAGCCCAAAGGAAAACTACCTAGGGACAAGGCCCTTGTTAGCCCACACCAAGGGGATTTAACCATCAAACACTGCAGAATTCATTTAAGCCTGGCTGCATCCAGATTGGCAACAGGCAGATTTCCTTCCAACAAACAAAAGCTCCATGGCTTCTTTTTGTTCTGGCCTGCCTCCCAAGGTGAAACGGAAAGGAAGTGCCCTGCGTGGACTGTCCCAGACCCCATCATGCTTCGGCCACAAGCCCTTCCTCCATGGCATTCGCTACCCCAGCCTTGACGCCTGTCAGGCCACGAGCCCGGCCCAGCCGAGCTTCCTAGCAAGCGTCTGCTGCAAGGATTCATCCAAAGGACCGGAGTACATCAACTCTAGAGACAGAAGGTCACTGCTGTGATCAGCCATCTTCAAAGGAGCGAGATCTGTGTCCGCAGATGCAGACCCTACCTGTATGGCTTCATCCAACAAGAAAATGGCATCGTTCATCAGCAGATTCAGGAAGCGCAAGAAGAGAGGGGGATTCATGGCCTCCAGGTTCTCTGAGGCGTAATCAGCCAAAGCCTGCAGGCAACCAGAGAACTGTTAATGCCCTGGCACAGCCCAAACGGCAGGACAAACCCGCAGACCGCTCCCACACATGCTTACACGTGCGCCTCCTGCCTTACCTTGATGCTCTGCCGGTACGAGTCGGTGCCCCACATGTACCTCAGGATGGGGTACATCGGCCGGCGGTAGTTAAACTTCTGTTCAAACTGGTGTGGGTCACCTGGACACAAGCAGAAGGGACAACACTGCAAGTTGGCTGTTGGCTTGTTCAGCGCTGCGTGGGAGCGGGCAGCATTTCCTCCAGCCAGCCGGACCGCTGCCCTGCCTGCGCAGCCCGTCGGGGCGCCGAACGCACCCGCAGCCAGCAGGCAGCTGGAGCACGGCCGCACGCTGCACTCACTGCAGCAGCGCACGCAGGGCAGCAGCTCCTGCTCCTGAGTCATTCTCTGATTTCAGAGAGCAGGAAGTGCCAATTGCATGTGCAGCTGTGGGAAAAGAGTCCAGCAGAAATCCTTGGGAAGGAGAATGACCGTCTCAGCTCCGTGTATGCGTTTCCCCTAGCAGCGTGTTTCCTATTGCTCTCACGGGATTATAAAAGCCAGCGCCTGGATCTGTCACTGACTTCAAAGCAACACAACGGGTTCCAGAGTAGAAGGGCATGGGTAACTCTAAGCACTGCTGTGCTGACAACTCGTGCTCTGAGCGTCACGCTTCCTAGCTGTGTGGTTTTGCACAAGTCACAAGTTTGCCAAGTCTGATGCTTTGCTGGAGCACCGTCTGCCTACAACAACCAAACAGCCCAGCAAAGCACAAGAGAGATGAGTTCATTTTCACTGAAGTACTTCAAAACCTGCAGACGTCCCCCTGCACACTGGAAGACACCCCTTCCCCTTCTGCACTCACCAGTGAACTCGATATCCACAAAGACTTTGATGAGTGCCTCGGCCAGATGGGCAGCGTGCTGGTAAGAGCAGAACACTCTTTTGCGATGGAACACACTGGAGACCAGGGGGTTCTGGGCCTGGTCTAAGTGAGGCATCACAGCTTCCAGCACCTCCGCCAGCTTGGCTCGCAGGTGAGGATTTTTCATTCTGGAAGAAAAAAAAAAAGAAAACAGTCTCACAGTAGAGTTCATAGGGACACTCCCAACAGGCCGATCCCGACACTCCTCTAACAATGAGCCAAGCGCCTCTAACAAGGCAATTTCTTGTGTCACACGGGCACAAAGCACAACACCCGTGTTAGAAGATGAGTGTCAGGGTAAGCCGCAAGCACAGAAGCATCTTCCTCAAGCAGCAGCTGTCGGGAGTGTCGACAGCTCTCTGAACAACATCCAGAGATGAGCAGCAGTTACTGGAACAGCAACAGTCGGGCTCTGCTCACTCAGTGCTCACTGGCACCTAGCTCCAGTTGACCAGACAGTGTCTAACTGCTGGTTCAGTCAACACTGTGTTCGCCTCATGTGAGCCATGAGCTGTGCAGACAGCTTCCTGTGCCTCCTGTGGGCAGAATTTCATTTTTCCAATGAGATCTAGCAGCTGCAGACGGACAAACCAAAATTCAGACACCTCTGACAGTTTCCATTCTTTCATTTCTACCCAGGTGCTCTGCCGGGAAGCATAAAGGGCTTAAACCTCAAGCTGTACTTGCCTCTCCACATCACCCATGAAAACAGTCACGAAGTGAAGGACGTGCTCCAGGGAATCGGCTGAAGTCTCCAAGATGTCATCAGCAAAACGCCGCAGGAAGATGAAGAAGTCGCCCAAATTATCGGCAAAGAACTCTGCGAACAGAGACTGCACGTCAGCTCCTCCTCAGGCAGCTCACGCTGCCTGTTGTCTGGCCTTCAACTCACTTAGCTCACCTTCCTGATTCTGACTACAGTTTCAGGAGCTAAGCAGTCGCATTAGAACACCCAGATCAGGGAGGATACCCAGCCTGAAGAGATCCGTAATGCGCTGGGCTCACTTCGCTTAGCCCAGAAGTCACCAACAGGGTGACACCCAGCAGCTCGCTGGTGGCATCACGCACTGCCACGCAGCAAAAGCTCAAGGGGAGAGAACCTCCAGACAACAGAATTTTAGGCACAGGAGGAACATGAAGTCAGCGTGGTACGTGGCCAAACGTAGCAACCTGGCAATGCACAGGATGCACGCTGTTCAGAGCGCTGCTTTAGACTCAGACCCTTCTGCGCAGCAGGAGCAGTGCTTTCACCTGGTACGAAGGCCAACGCGCTGCTCTCCACCGCCGGCAACGGAAACGTCAGCTCCAGAGGCTCAGTCCCTTGGTTTCCTATCGCCAGCTGCACCAGGAGGACTGCCATGGACACCTGCAGGTTCAGGCAGTTCTGCAGCATCTGCGGCTCCGTCATGGCCGTCTTGGTGGAGAGATAGATGGTCATCAGGCGCTCAAACTGCTCCCTGAGGCTGTCGGCAGCAGGGCTGGAGCTCTGCTGAGCTTCTCGCCACGCGACTTGCAAGCGGTGAAGGCTTTGGTTTATCTTGACCATCTGGTCGTGCAGCCTACCCGGGAAACAAGGCAGGAGATCAGACAAGGCGCAAATCCATTGAGCACAGACTGCCTGAGCCACGCAGTAGTCACCACGCAGTGTCAGCCTGCCCGTCGGAGGCATTCTGTGCAGCTGGCAGCACAAAACCTTCAACTGGTGTCAGCCTGACGAGGCGTGCTGCTTCCCTCGCCGAGCAGCAGGCAAACTTCCTTCCAATTTAAACCATTTCCCTACAAACAACCCGTTTCAGGGGCCAGTAACAAGAACTGCTTAAAGAAAGGCAAGCCTGGGCGCGGCAGGACAAGATACCCTCCGGAGGAACCAAGCAGGTCTGCTCCTACGAAGCACTCCGCAGCGGTGCAACGAGCCCAGGCAGCTGCAGACCCTGCCCGATTACCAAGGCTGGGCTGTGGGTAAGCCTGGGAGGTGACATCTTCAGTTTCCCAGCAACAAGCCGCTCGCAGGACTTCTTCCATCTCTTTCTATATTTAGATGATAAACCAGGAGGGGACTCTGCTCGAATCAGTGCTGACCTCACAGTATCCAGGCAACAATTTACAGAGGAAAACTACGAGAAATACTGCATCCTGGTGTCCAGAAAATCATTTCCTGGAAACAGCCTGTTACCTTGCATTTCTGCCTCAAATAAAATCCATTCAGTGGGGCAGTTCAGGCACCTCACACCAGGCAGGCACTCTGCCCCCGAGATGCTCTCTAGCAGATAAGCAAAGGAACAGAGGCCTGCTCTCCCAGGGAAGGTGCCAGGACTGGGTGAACCATGCCAGCGCAGCACTTAGCTGCTAAAATACTATAAATAACGTGGATTCGGTAAGTCTGCTAGCAAGTGAACACAGTTCTTTAAAGAAAGAAGCCAGCCTGATGCTCAAGCATCAGTCAAAATGCACAGTAAAAGGCGGCTGGCAACTCACCTGGCACACTGAGTATTGACCGAAGGTGCGTGTAGCCATACGTGGATGCAGAGCAGCACTGGGAGCCACCCTGCAGCTACGGCTTCAGCACGCACCTTATTTCTGAGCGCCGCGCACTGTTCAGGCCTACAGACAAACCCTCTCTCCACGTGCACGCCTCATAGCACGCCTGACACCTTCAGCTCCTGAAGGACGCCCACAGCTCTGGAGCTGTTACCTGTGAAATCCCAAGTGAAGGGTGTACTGCGTGAGGACCAGGTTTTCCGTTACCAGGTTGTAGCTGTTGGCAAACTCTGGCTCTTGCTCAGTCACAGCAGGGATCAAACACGTTTCTTTTTCCAAACCTAGAATTAAAAGCATCTCTGCATTAAGTCCTGCCCAGAAGCTCTACAAAGGAAAGAGTGCTCAAGAGAGCTCCTCCTGATAAGAAATGACTGCAGCTGATGCTGGGCAGTCGTATTTCCATTCATCTCTCTCTCTGCTCCTCTCTAGGCTCTCATTTCACTCTCCCTTTAGTGGCATACAGCAAGGGAGCACTGCTGGGAGAGGTAAGGAACTGCGCAGATCCCCTTCCGCTCCACCTGCCCCCCCAGGGTCTGGGCACACCTTTCATATGTACATTCTTGCTCCTCCTCTCCTCCTCGTTCAGCTCCTTGAGGGCACAGTAAGTGGGGTTAAAGGTTAGCAGCCTGGGAGATTTTGGTTTGCAGAAGGGCTGACACAGCTTCAGGAGGGCAGCTCCCAAGTTCAGGAAGAAGGCATCTGAGGCATACATCTGGAAGAAGATCTCCGGCATCTGGTTAGCCCAGATTTTGGTACGGCCTGAGTTCGCGTGGAGGCAGTTCCCCAGCCAGGAGAGAATCCTGTGCTTGGTCTCTGGAGACAGCTGCAGCAGGTTCTTGAGCACCTGGTAGATCTTCTCGTGGAACTGGGCTATGAACTGTTAGAGGGAACAGGACAGGGTTGGAGGAGTCAGTGTCAGCGGGCTTCTTTTGCCTACCGTGTCATTAATGCTTCCAGAGGTGCCCCAGGTCCAGAGAAAAACAAGGACTTCCCAGCGAAATTATCCTCGTGGCACCTACATCAGCCACCAGCCAGACACACCTCACACACAGCCCAGATCCTGAGGCCAGCGGCACAGACGCTGAAGGACGCGCTCAAAAGCGCAGTCCAGAGCAAGCTGTTTCTGTGGGAAATGAAAGCAAAATTCTCTGCACGTTCTTGGCAGAGTCAATGACCCTGAAAGAATGCGTGGCTGCAGGCTCCATGCTCAGTGAAACACACCTGCACCCAGCACACCTCCCTGTCGGAGGAGGGCTGTGTTTATCTGGTGGCAACCCTTCACTCTAGCTTCTGAGATAATCCAACAGATCCTACCAGCACCGCTGATCTCAGGGGGAAGCTATTTAATTTCACAGAGAGTGGTGAGTCAGTGTTCTAGTTACACAACAAGCACCAAAAACTGTTCCACAGCCATCACAACAAAGGTGCCGGCTTCAGCTGCGGTGCTGCCATCTCTCCTACAAGCACCCCATCATTCCCCAAAGCTCAGAAAGCTGCTTTGCCAACAGACGACTTCTTCAGCAGCAGAAACACGTAACGCAACCTCGGCCGGCAGTCAAAACTCTTTACGCTGCACAGGTGGAGAACCTACAGCCCAAAGGGGCTCTGTGCCTTGCTTAGCCACCAGCTACTGAGGAGCCAGCGGGAACCCAACCCTGCTATCAAGCCTGACGCCAAGGCAGCCGCACAGAGCCCAGGGAAGCACGCCGGGAAGCAGCTGTCACACTCCAGCCTCACCTGATGGATGTTGGACTCCTGCACCTTGATCTCTTGTGGGCTGGACCGGGATGGATTCAAGAAATACCCATGGTTCTCCACTACGCCAGGCGTCTTCAGCAAGCACGAGATGTTTAAGATGGCGCCTAACAAGGTCTTCTGGTACATCTGCCCATTGCCGGGGTCCTTGGGCTGGATGTAGCCTGCAAAAACCTAGGGAACGCAGACAAACATGCAGACGTTTATATAAAACCCAGCTAAAAATAAAAATAGAGGTTTGAGACAGCCAGTCAGAAACTAAGCGGGGGTGAGGGTCCATGAGTTGTTACGCTGTGCTGTTGGTGTGAGCTGAACAGATCACAGCACTCAAACACATCCCTGCAAGCAGGGCCCGCGAGTGGCTGAGTAGATCCCGGGCTTGTGCAAGTGCAACCGAAACGCAGGCATCAGAACTGCATTCTGAGGGGGAACTGCTGAAAATGAACAGAGCGCGAGCAGCAACCGGTCTGGCATTGAAAAATAAATTAAAAAATAAAGGAAAAAAACAGGCACTGAACAGAAATCTACAGGCTCATCAGCAGTGCCTGTTTGTGGGACTGCTCTCCCGCTGTCCCATGCCAGCTATGTCCTCTCCTCCACCTCTTGTCCTTCTGAGCAACGCCAGAGAAGCATCCACCAAACCCCCCCGGGGCTGCAGCCACAGAAGGGAAGGGAGCAGCTCCCCGGCGGCAGGGCACGCACCTTGGCCGTGTCCTTCTGCTTGGTGAAGTAGAGGATCACGTCCAGGTACGTGTACAGCAGGATCTGGCAGAGGTCCAGGTCCTTGATCCTGCCCAGCAAGATGTCGAACACCGGCACCATGACCTCCCCGAAGGTGCGCACCTCCTCGTCCATCGTTAGGGCCTCTATGACCTCCTCCAGGAATTCGGTCATGTCTTCAAAACCTAGCACAGGACACGCGAGCGTTACTGGCAGCCATCGCAGCCAGAGCTCCGGGCGCGCACGCGCCGCTGCCCCGGCGCAGCCCTCCCCTTTCTCTTCAAGACAGAGGGAGCAGACGCTTCGTCCCAGCCACGCTGTTTGCCCTGCAGGCTCCACCAGCACTAACATTTTATTTCCTGCGCTTAGAGACAAGAATCCAAAGTCCCTTTCAGAGCCCCTTCCTTCAAGATGCCGTTCCTACTACAAAATTTAAACCTGAGTGTGCTTACAGGAAAACACAGCTAGACCAAAACCAGAAGCCTCGCGACGCAGGCGGTAACCTTACTGAGACATCAACTGAGCTGAGCCAAACTCACGTGCCCCCCTCAGCGCTTCCAGCATCAGGTCCACCAGCTGCTCGTGCACGTTTTGGTTGACGTAAATCTCCGGGGTGAGAAGAACAGTGTGAGCGTTGGACACGGTCAGATTTCGGCAGCGCACGGCAAAGGGCAGCAAGTTCTCTGGGACCTTGGTTATCTGCACAGAAAGAAGAAGGTAGATCCCGGGCCCTGTATCCACTTCTTGCCATTAAAACATCAGCTCCTGGATACCAAGGTTGTCCTCCTTCCTCAGAGACATCCACCCACCTCTTCCCTTGCCCTCTGGAAGCAGGCGTAGAGGTAGCGCAGAATTTGTTTCTCCCCTGCGTCCCGATCCGCAGAGAGGTTCTGCGTGCTGGCAGAGGTCATGCAGATCAGGTTGTTTCCAGGCTCCTGCAGCAGCAGGCGGGTGAACAGCGCCTAGACACAAGCAGAAATACACTGAAACAGTCCCAGGAGAGAAAAAAAATCACTTCAGGATGACAAGGAATCCCCTATCATCATTTCAGAACAGAGCACGCGCGTGCAGGGCTCTCCTCGCCCGCCGCCGTTGCTACCGGCCAACCCATCTCCGACAGAAGATACCCAAATCCCCGCTGAGAACCGGGGTCTGGGAAGAGCTCTGCCAGCAGCTGTCAGTACGCGGCTCACAGCCGTCCCCGCGTGAGAAACGGGGCGCGCCGCAGCTGCACCTGCTCGATGTTCTCCATGTCGAGCCAGTCCTGGTCGTCCAGATCCGCAGCCATTTCTTCCAAATACACGCAGCGAGCCGGAATCCCGTTTCCACTCTTCATGCTGGGATCACCTGAGGACAGCAGAAATAACCCGCTGCCCTTAGGCTGACAGGGCACCGCTGCAGGCAGCGAAACCTGCGGGATCCTGACTGCAGGGCAGCACCGCCCCCGTCCCCAGGCGCCAAGCTGGTGCCAGCTGAGAGGCAGGCCAAGCGACGCTTCTGTTTGCCGCTCGGAGGTGCTGACGCTCCGGGCTGTGCTTTAGGGGAAGGAGGCAGGACCAGCCTCTCTCAGCGGCTGCGCAGTGCTGTTTGCCCTGACCCTTACAGGCGAGCAAACAAACGCATGAGCCCGGTTCAAGGTTCTGGGAGCACAAGACGGAAACCAGCTGCCCAGCTGGAGGACGCAGACGTTTTCCACCCAGTGTTTCTCCCACGCTGCTTCGCCACCAGCCCGGGGAACGGCGCAGAGCTCGCTGCCCGAGGCAGGGCCACGCCTGCTGGCGCTCACCCAGCTGAGGCACACCAGCACCCCGTCCCCTGCACGCCTCCACAAGGCGAGCCACAGCCACAACAGCATGACACCCCCCCCGGGGAAGCTCTGCCTTCAGCACCGGCACTCACTGTTGTCCAGAGTGATGAGGAAGATCCTCTGGATCATGTGATTGATGTTGAGCTGCTCGCACAGCTCCCGCTGCGAGCGGAAGGAGCGGCTGATCTCCGCCACCGAGTAGTCGCAGTCGTCCAGGCTCTCGGACACGCTGTTGTCAGAGTCATCTTGGCTGGCAGAAGTTTCCTCCCCTGCAAAACACAGCTCGTGAGCCGCCTCCGGACCGCGACGGAGCCCCGCAGACGCGGGGGAAAGGCTTCGCCCGGCCAGCGGCCTGCCCCCGCGTCCCCG
>VXAV01004799.1:24643-47318 GCA_013399715.1 Alectura lathami
TTTTTTTTTTTTTTTTTACAGAAACTTAATAATAAAAAAAGGGCTGATTCCAGCCCCTGCAGTTATCATCACTCATCCAGCACTGAAAACCCACCGGAGGTGGGAAGGAAGCTCACCTCCCAACCCAGGAGGGTAAGGCGCTCCGGGGGGTTGCACCCCTTCCCCAGGCAGCTCACACGGCAGCATCAGCGCTGGAGGCGAACTTCGCAGCTCTGTCCTGCCTCCTGTCACTGCTGTTATTTGCTTTTGCCTTTCTCAGAGGTCGAATCCTGCATGTTTTCTTTTGCCAGTTAAAATACAAAAGGAAAATGCCTGTTTGACTTAACTAAAATACGCACTTGCACGCATGACTGCCCGCATGATACAGAGCGAGTGCCATTGTTCCCTCTGCTTCCAGCCACGCAGAGCTCGGACTCCTGCAAGCAGGGGCTTGGCAAGACCTCAAGGTAGAACGTCTTGCAGCTGGTAACTTGGGCAGACGTGAACGTGTCTGACAGCTCACCGGCAGCGAGTCGCTCGGCTCCCCAGGTAAGCCCACCTCTTCCTCTGCTCTTGTCGCAGTCCCAGGGATCTGTGCTTGCTGGACAGCACAGAAAGTTGTCGCAACACCAGAACGTTCCCATGTGGTCCTAGGAAAATAAGGCAGGTGGAAGTGCCAGGCAGCTGCTGCGTCACACCAGCACAGTGGTTCACGTCCTTCGCATTCTCACTCAACATCTCATCTCAGAAGTGCAATATTGCTTTTTATTCGCTCATATTTACAAGGAACACAGCTCTGAACACGGGTCACCTCTTCTCTCCCCTCTCCCTTCCCAGCGCCGCCCGGCGGGAGGACGCCGTGCAGGTGGTGCTCTGCAGTTTGCCACACCGGGGTGGGAGGCCTGGGTCTACTTCACAGCCACGGTGGAGGCGTCGTGGATGGACTCCATCACCGCCGCGAAGCGGCTGCAGAGGTCGTAGGGGGAGTTGGGCCGGATCTTGGGGGGCTCCTTCAGCACGATGACCTCCGCCGAGCCGTCGAGCAGCCGGGGGAGCAGCTCGCCCAGCCGGAGCTGCAGGCTTGCTGTGGGGGGGGGAAGAGGATGGCACGGTCAGTGGGGGTGGAACAGCGAAAGAGTAGACAGCAGGGTTGGGGGTGGGGGTGAGGGCTGCACGTTAGGAGGCTACGGTGCCCTTCATGGTCCTCCCAGGTTGCGGGCTGCCCGTGCCCTGCACACGGGGATGAGCAGCACCTGCTGACGCACAAGGGCCCCACAAGAGGCACCGAGGCCAGCCCCTAACCTGAACCAGCTCACGTGATCCCGGAGGTGCAAGCAGCCCACTGCTGTCTCTCTGCCATCTTTCCTTTAAGTGAAAGCCATTATGACAAGCTCATGGATGAGAAACTTGCACACATTTCTGCAAATCTCACTCTCAAATTCACTAATTCAACTTCTCAAAAAAATACAACAGTATTCTGAGAATAAATCGGTGGGTTTTGGTCTTATTTTCCTACATTTACCATCTCCTAATGATACAAAAAACCTGCAGTGACTCCCCAAACCTTGACGTACAGATCAAGGGGGTTGTAACCAATGTCTCACAAAAAAACCTGGGAGGAGCCACTGAAGTCTGACTCCAGACCACAGAAGCAAACACAGAGCAAGGACAGCTCCATAGAACCACAAGTCAGCCACAGAACAGCAATCACAGTGCACAGATCCCCTGAGCCTGCTCCCCGTTTGGGCTCAAACAACACTGGCCGTGCTTCTAAGGGGTCCTTCAGCTCGCTTCTGGTTAAGACCCAGACACTGCCCCCACCACAGACGGCACGCACAGGGCCACGCGGGCCATCCCCTACCGTCCATGTCCTCCCGTCCCACGTAGGAGCACCAGCGGTTCCTCATGGCCTCGATGGCATCCATGTCTTCTCGGGAGATGTCGAAGTTGTTGATGAGGTGCATGCAGGGGATGATCAGCTCGTTCAGGATGCTAATGCCCTCTGCCACATGAGCTTCTTCACAGCTTACAAACAGAGAGGATGCCAGCTCATTCAGCTTCTAGGAGAGGGGGGAGAATCAGGGAAAGACTTTTAAAAAGCAAGAATGGACTTCTGATGTATATAAAAGAATATATTTTTATATATCTTTATTTCTATTTACCTTTATTTTTGTACAGTCTAATGTGTTGTATATACACATAGCATATATCTAACTTATTCGTAACTCTGGCTTTAAGATCTGCCTTTGCCCAGGCTCTGAGAGCCATGCAAACATTCTCTCGCTGAATGATTCTGGATTCCCACCCTGCTGCTGGTACTGAGCAGGGGCAGAAGGCAGCAGGGGTAAGGCAGAGTCAGACTGGTCTTGGAAACCCCAGAGCACGGACTAAGAACAGATCCCAGGCGAGCTGAGAGCTCTTCCTTACACACCAAGAGACACTTCCTTCTGTACAAGCCGATCAGGGATTCATTCACTCCTCTGTTGGTTCCCTTCTTCAGCAGGGTGGTGTTGCTCTGGTAGGCGTAGATCAGGTAGGTCAGGGCCTCCTGGTACCTAGGAGGAGAGAGTCAGCTGTGCAGCCTGCAAGGTCAGTCACCGTCACCAACAGCCATGTCAGCTGAGGAAACGCCTTCCATTTAGCCCGAACAGCCACCAACACCAGGCCCAGCGGAAGAACTTTAACCTCCGTGCCAAAGCATGACCAAACAGATGCTCAGTGCCAAGCTCCTTTCTGCCCGGTGTGCCAAGCCAGCATCTCAGCAACAGCCTCCGAAGCGACTCTGCGGACCCGGCCAGGGCATGAATGCCAGCGTTGGTGTTCCCTGCACTGTGCCAGGAGCTTCGCACCACGGGAGAGCACTCAAAGAAGTGCAGAGGAGAATGGTCTCAGTTCCTTCACGTATTTCTAGCTTGTAACACTCCACTCTGCACTCTTTGAGTAACTAAAACATGACGGAGAATAAGAATGCCCTTCAAAAAAAATCTGAAGAGTCTGCAGAACTCCCACATGTGCTTAAAGCAGTCACAACGCCTAGTTCAAGGCAGCTTAACTCTAGTACAGGAGTCCAAAGGGCAAAAAATGAACGCAAATTGGCCATCCCGGGTCAGAAAGGAGCAGTTCTGTCAAAATAGCCTCTGCTCCTGGGCTACAGCTTACCTCACCCACTCCCAATGAAAACCAACTCACTTTCTGTTCTGGTACAGCTCCAGCCCTGTAAGCAGGTACACAGACACCTTGCGAAAAAGACTGTAGTCTTCGTGCCACTTCTGTTGAGGAAGAAAACAGAGTGTCAGTGTCACCATGCCTGCTTTAGTTTCCCGCACACCTCACAAGTGCATCAGGTTTTACGCTTTAAGGAGTCTCCAGCTCTCCATGCATACGGCCCATGTATTTAGTCAGTGCACCAACACTCCTTAAAGCTCAGGAGACTGCCGCTGTATTCATTCTCCTTCCAAGCGCACAGCTTCTGACAGCAGGGGCGCTCCTGCAGCCACGCCAGGGCTGCTTGCTGTGCTTGCACTGCCCTGCACCCCACCCCCGGCCTCCCACACTGCTTTGGGCAGCGTGAGCTCTGACAGTAGAAAGGATCCAAGGCGGCGCTGCGGTCCTTACCTTGTACTCCTCCATGTTGACCTCATCAGGACCGATTTCTCTCAGTTTATCTCGCGCTACCTTCATAATGCTAATTGACCTGCGCCGTGCAAGAGACGAGAAAGTGAGGAGAAAGGCCCCAGCTGCTTCCAGATGAGGAAAACTTCCCCTTGGACCCCACGGCACAAACCTTTCATCGTAGCTGAGGTTTTTGTCAGCAAACTGCTCAAGAAGGGTCCGTTCCACGATCTGCTGGGGAGCGTTGTTTTGCAGGAAGTAAACGAGCACGTGCTGCAGCCTGGCGTCGTTCTGAGGGGTCGGGGTCTCTTTGGACAGGAGATAGAGCCTGGAGTATTCCTCGTGGAACGCCTGCCAACAGAACACACGGACTGAGATGTCCACTCTTTTGCCAGGCTGAATTCTACAGCAGCTGACACAGAGCTTAGCACTGTCCTGCAGTGACGGGATCCCCGGGGGGAAAACTAGCCTGGCTGCTTAGCTATGCCCTGTTGGTGAACAGAAGTCTGTAAGCACCTGGAGCTACAACGTACAAAAAACAAGGAATAAGGAATGCACGGCAAGCCAAAGGCACATGCATCAAACATGCAATTTTCCAAAGCACCAAGGTGTCTAGAAGCCTTTCAGAAGGAGTGGGATACATGAAACAGCAGTGCTGGTAATCCTCTTGCAAGCGCCAGGGTTGTCAAAATCCACTGCCACCCTCTCACATCTCCATTAAGACGCAAGAGTACGTTGTGACTTCTATTCCTGTAGATAAACACAGGTGATTTCTCCCCATGCCACGTTTTTCATTAAACCTATCTGCCTGTAAAACCCACCACCAGCGTCACTATTCAGCAGCTGACATCCTTCCAACCCCTCTACTCCATGCTCCCATTTCTTGAAGACACCTTTTACAGGACAGGTTATAGTAAGCATGCACGTTCAGGACCAAAACAACTCCATAGTGCTGATTTCCTGACAATCACATCAAGGACATGCAACAGGTTCCAAAAGGCAAAGGAAATCTAATTTTTTTCTTAAATCCAGATCAAGAGAATTGCCAATGCTGAAGGAATAAGCAGTATAAATAGCAGGCAGCAAAAAGCTGCTGTTTTTCTGGGAGGAGGGAGCTCCTACAAGCTCTAAAAGTTGGATGGAGCCCAAGGACACACCATTGTGCGAGCGCAAAGAGAAACGTGGGGCAGAGAAGCCATTATCTAGAACAAAAACTGCACGAATCTTCCCTTTCACTTAGTACGTCTTTACAGGTAGCACAGATCCTTTGTTCTGTGAAGACAGAGTTCCACACCACTGGATTTAGCAAACGAAGAGGATACCTTCACAAGCCCCGCTTCAGACCCATCGCGATCAAAGGTCTGGCGGGCTTTTGCAATAGCCAGGATGACACCTTGCATGGCTGGACTCAGCATCACCTGCCATGAAAGCAGGAAAACAAACACAAACAAGAACGAGGAAAACAGTAACAGACAGGAAAAGAAGAGAAGGCATGGTGAAGAAAGGGAAAACTTTCACAAGTTCAAGTTTAAAGGAAACTGCACAAATACAGGTGGGTAAGCCAGAGCTGTCGTTGGATTATTTCTTACTTACACCACCTGTCACATGCACTCCACATGCACTTTTTAAGCACTTAAATCAACAAGCTTGTTGCTCCAAGCCTTGAATTTATAAATTCAGCAAGTGAGAACATAAAGGAGGCTAGCCACATCCCCTCTGTGTCCCACTCAGTTTTCCTAAGCAGCACAAGAGGGCAGTGCTCTCACTGTGCCACCTTCCTACAGGCACGTATCAGACAGACAGACAGCAACGATCTCTACTTCTGCATGTTAAACCCAACTGGGCTTGTGGAAAAGACAACTTCTAGGATGCTGCTTGAGCGCGTACGAGTGGGGTTAAACACATCCAACAAGTCAGCAGCGTAAGTCACACCACCAGCACCCAGCTTCTTTGGCAGCTGGGACTCAGCTCTGCAGGCAGTAAAGAGGCTTGTAAGTACATCCAGGGGCAATTTTGGTACAGCTGTGCCAGAAAGAAGACACTGAGTAGATCTGGTGACTGAATGCTTTTACAGAGCTGCTTCTCTGATGGCACGTAGGGGGAAAAACTCCTACGACAAATTCAGCCCTACGAAAGCTCAAAGCCAACCAACACCGAAGTCAGAGGTTAGTGACGGGCAGTGGTTCATGCCTGCGCTGGGAGCTGTACCTCCTCATTATATCCATCTGCATCAGATCTAACAGGAATCTTCCCCACACTGGGGATTTCCACTTCGGAGACCTGTGAACTACTCTGGGCTGCAGCCTCTGTCTCTTTAGCATCCTGGGGTTGCTCTGCCTGAACCGTAAAGGTTGGTTCTCCTGGCTGGGCCTTCATTGGTTCTACCTCCTTTGGCTGCGGCCAAGAAGAAAAAGAGAAAGAGAAGCAAAATACAGGAAAGCAGGAGGGGACTGAGTTCAGCGTAGTACAGCTGAACCAGAGAGAGATGGAAAAAGCCGAGGTCTGTCGGGAAGAACAACGCCAAGGCAACAACTGCCTGCCCCTGGCCGGGCCCTCACCTCGTAGAGCGCCGCCTCGACGCCGTTCTTCTCGTAAACGTCGGCCGCCTTGGCGATGGCCTGGGCAGTCTGCTCCTTGGCTATCATGGCGTGCTCCGAGGCCAGCGAGCGGAGGCTCTGTGCCGGGGCCAAGCATGGATCTGCCGGGACGAGAGGTGGTGTTAGAGGGCAGGAGGCGTGCAAACCCGCGTGCACAGAGGGCAGGAGGCAAAGGGAAGGGCGCGAGGTGAAAGCAGCCCTCCGTCACATCTACCAGGCACACACGCCAGCATCTTTGCCTGCTCTCCATTATCTCTTCCTTCCCTCTCTTGTTCTAAGATGTTCTGCGCAGGATGGCAGCTTCTACGTGCATTCCACGCGAACCCATCCCACCATGAGCTCTGCATGCAAGCCTGGTGAAACCTCGCCAGTGGGCACGGCGCACGCTGTCAGGGATTGCTCAACTAACTCTTTCCCACTCAAGAGAGCTGAGTTTGAACATTTTCTGCTCAATATTGGTATTAATCCAAAAAAAAAAAAGTCCGGAAGTGAAATGAAGTTAGCTCACTATGGTGAAATAAATGGAAAACAGCATTTCTGTTGACAAGCCCAGAATTACAAACCAAGCAGAGCAGCTTTTCCTACTGCCGGGACACAGCCCCCATGCCAGCCACCTTTCCTGCTTCAGTACCAGCTCCTCTGAGACACCCAGAAATGTGCACAAGGCTCCTGACCAGCTGGCTGTGACTCATTTCAGCATGCTTTGCAAAAAAAGAGGTGGCATCACCTAGTCCTGATTCAGAAGAGAGCTCCTGAGATTCAGGAGCAGTTGAAGGGATCTTGCAGGACTGCTCCTCCTCCCACTCCTCCGCCTCCCGCTCCAGCCGCCAGTTGTCCTCCTGGACGTAGCGCCGCAGCTCGGGGGGCAAAGCCTCCACCTCCTTCTGCAGCTGCCCGGCCTCACAGCCATCACCTTCATCTGGAAGAAGTGCAGGACTCGCATGTAACGACACACAGAGTAGAGCCACAGGAGCAGCCCCTGCTGATGAAGGAGGTCAGAACACACCCGTACTCGAGGGCTACCATTGTGCAGAGAACAGCATTTAAACTGTCACAGCCAGCACGGCCACGACCCAGCTCCAGGCATCACAGCTACAGTCTGACACAAAGGGAGGGAGCCACACAGAGGAGGAACACCGGTTCCATGCTGGCACTTAGCAGCCCCTTTTACATCTATTTCAGGATCAAGTTTTGAAATAACACAAAACCGATGGCCCACCAGCTTTCCACAAGCCTTAAAACTATCCAAACCGAATGACATCAGACACTTCTTTTCTTGTGCACCATTGTAAAAGCAAAGCATTGTCAAAAAACAACAGAAATTGCACTAATTAGGAAAAAAACCAAGAAGAATTTGTGGGTTCATTCCAGAAGCGGACCTGTCACAGGATGACAAACAAAGAACAACTTCCAAATTCTCATCAGCAATATTTAGCAATGAACAGAACGACAGTTCTCTATTGTTTGCTTCTATTTATTACTTCAAAATGAAGCATGCATGAAATTATTAGGTTCTTCTACAGCTGCTGGCCATGTATAGTGCCACGTGCACAATAATCCATCCACGTCACTGGTCATACACTGGCACTGCAAACAGATCTGCAAGGCTAGGCCGCTGTTACCAATAATTCACCTCCTGTAGCAGAAGAGGCTGAATACCAAAAGATCCCTGTGTAGGATCAGCATACTGACATCACTAAAAGAGCGAGGCAAAAAGAGTGATAAAAACGGAAGGACTAAAGTTGGAGGCATTCCACGTGACCTTTTAAGAGAAGTTGTCACAAACTATAGAGTGAAGATGAGAAACACAGCCAGCTGCAAAGACCAGCCCTGAGGCGTTGGTCCAAAACACCCCAGCCAGATGTGACCAGGTCTAGCGAGCTCGCTGTGCTTCGGAGACGATTTTTTCTCCCGTCACCAACCCAGCTGCGGCCCTCCTCCTGCTGCTCTCACTATTCCTGCACCCCCAGACAAGGGGTAATGCTACACCCGAGAAAAGCTGAGGAACTCGATGCTCACGCAGGCTAGAGGGAACACAGTGCACAGCAGCCAAGGCATGCAGCAGGTGGAGCTCCTGTACCTGCAGCATCGTGGGACACCTCATCGCTGATGTACATCAGGCAGTAGGCGCTGGCGTTCCTCAGGCCCCCGAAGGAATCCCTCTCCAGCTCTTCCCACGACGACTCTGTCACTGAGATGTCATTGTATTTGAGCCAGCTTTTTCGAGGCTGGTCGTACACGTAGGCCCAGTAGTGCCCAGCGTTTGCTTGCCCTTCGTGCACCAAGACGGCGTGCAAGCGGTAGGGAACCTGCAAGGTCATGTGGACAGATCTTTCAGACTCACCTTTAGCAAAGGGAGCTGTCTGATCTCTGTAAAGAAGTTGTAAAACACGTCCACAGCTGTCGCCTTGAACAAGGCTGGATTCGTACATTAAACTTACTGCTGTCTAAGAACTGACTTCCAAAGGAACAAGCAACATATGTATTTTTTTTTTAAACAAATCCTTAATGCTCTTCATCATAACACTGGATTTTTCTTTAAATACAACAAAGTGGACAATTTGAATTGACAACTAACAGCATTATCAGTATATTTACCCAACGAAGGTGCATTTCTTACCTGTTGGAGGTGGGGGTCAGTGTACATCTCCTCCATGGCCAGGCTGACTCTGCTGATGGACTCCTTCAGACCTGCCAGGGACACCACGAATGAGCAAAACACATGGAAACCAACGACCTCCAGAAGGTCTGAAGCCAGGCAGCAACTAGCACACACACACTTAGCAACAGAGCTGAAACCTGTACCAGACCATTTGACGGTAGATCCAAGCCCAGTGGATATATCACATGCGTAGAAACACATGGAAGCCCTTTTTGGCTGAGCAGGAACACCGGAGGGCACAGCTCGGGACGCATTCAGCTGTACTCAGGCTGGCACTCAGCACAAACATGACAACAAATAGTTAGGGCCAACCTTGCACGTCCTGCTCAATCTCGTTTCTCCATCGCTGCAGACACGTCCTAACGAGGTTCATCTCCTCCTCAGAGATCACGTGGGGAGCTGGGCAGCCAGGCACTTCTGCTGGGGGGGCAGAAGGCTGCAGAGGCACATTCAGTTCTTGCTGCTGTGAGGAATTTGCCGGAAAGACAGCTTCATCTTCGGTCTTACTATCCTGTCCATCTGGTATGCTGCAAAGCCAAATCCAGTAATAACGGATATATTATTATTGCCACATTTTTTGGGGAAAAGAATATAAAATGAGTTAAACAAAAAACCCTCCAGAGCAAATTTTTTTCTTGCTCACCTACATAGCAAAACCAAATCCACTGAAATGCACCTCTTCCTTAACATACCAAATTAAAATCCAGGCCAGGACAAATAAAAGCTAAAGTGCTGACAGAAGTCTGTTTTTGCGCAGTGATGCACAGATCCACAGCGAGTAATTCTAAAATTCCATCCCTCACTAAGAAATCCACTGATTTACCCAGCTTAGTTTAGAGTGTAAGCCAACCGCGTCGGGCAGGCTGGTAATCCCCCAGTATTGCAGTAATGAAATAAGAAAAAATTAGTAGCCTAACCAAAAAAGAGCACAGAGTTCAACTCAGGATTAGTGCTGGCACACAGGAATATGGCAGTGCTGTTGGAAAAGGAGAAAAAATAAAATAAAATCAAAAACTGGACTAGCTGCAGTGTCAGGTCTGGCCAAAGAGCACCAAATTAAGAGCACAGTGGCCACCGAGAACTTGCACAAGCGTTCATACATCACACCGCTGTGCTCACAAGTGCCACACAAATAAGGCACTTCTAGAACGAAACCCGGCAGCATTCAGCTGAAAGGCAACGTGCTCTCCTACAGACAATTTTTATCTCTGTTTGCTAACCTGTCTGGCTGGGACAGCGTGACTGAAACGTGCGACCCCGCCTGGGACTGCCCCGCAGCCACTGCAGGGTCCTGAGTGGAACACACGCAGGCAGAGGACACGGGGCCAGAGGGCTCCGTGGTGACGAACTCAAGGACGTACTGCAGCATGTCAGGCAGCGGGAAGCGGGCCGGGCCGGAGCCGTACCTCATGTACCTACAGCAGAACAGAAAGCGTTCCGTCAGAGAAGCAATGGGACTGGTTAAACTGGAGGAAAAAAAACAACAAAGCAGACAAATTATTTCTTTAAATATTAAAGAAAATATTTACAGACTTCCACAGGGTACAAGAGCCGAGCTAGCTGACCGCTTACCTCTCCAGTTTCTGTTGCAGAACCACCATCTGCTCCTTCAGTCTCCTCATTTCTCCTCTCTTTGTCTGAATCAGCTCTTTGCTGCAGTAGAGGTACCTAGACAGACACAGACAGAGCCTCACCACGGGGAAGTTAGCTCCCAGATCCACATCTTTCATAAGTATTTCAGAATCCTTCCTTGCTCACCAGTACCAACTTTAAATATTTTTAATTAAAATAAAGCAAAAGCTCTCAACAAACCGTACAGCAGCATAACTCACCTGTCCATATAAATAGTCTGAGGAAATTCTAGCTTGGTGTGGATCTTCTCCGGCTGTCCCAGTGACTGATTGAACTCAAATCGGGAGAGCTCGAAGGTCAGCACTGGTGGGAGTTTGGTGAACCAGCGCTGCAACGCAAGCACAGTTGCCCCCAGGGGGACTTGGCTTAAGCCCAACAGCACGTTTCAGACTGATCCTAAACGTCTGTCATTAGGTACTTGATGTATATTGTGTTTATGGAGTGACTAGTCAGAAAGCCACGTTTTATGAGATTGTGTTTTCCACTTGTATTTTACAGCCTCGTAACAACTTCCAGAAAGTTCACTTCATTGCCTGACATGCCCGGTTTGACGGCTATTGAACAGAATTTTACAAAACTAACAGACACGACACAAACCCTGGATGCCAGCTAAAAGCCTCCAAGATAGCTTCTTTCCAACGTGCACCACATGCAACGATGCGTAACGCAACACGAGTCCTCAGGCAGTGTGCTTCTCCTTATCCTCTCTGAGTCTGTTTAGGAGCTGCTCAGGCCAGGAGATCCAGACAAGAAATCCACTCCCTGAACATTTCACACACTGCTTCAGAGAGCCAGGCAGAGAGCCGAGGTCTTCCTTGAATTTACACTTCCCCTGCCTTCCTGGGCTCACAAGTACTTCCACAGGTCTTCTTCACCTACCTGAGCACGGCACCGCGCACCCAACGCTCCCTGTTGGACCCGTGACGAACACACTAAGGCCATTTTCCTTTGCACGATTCGTGTCACTTGTCCTGCCATAAGCCATCTGCCCCACGCCAGAGTGAAACAGCACGTTTTCAGATCTCAAATGTTTACAGTTAAGGTGGATTTTTTTTTTTTTTTTTTTTTTAAAACACTTTGGGAGAAGATGGCCAGTTAGCAGAGCTTTTTTAGCAGAGCTTTTTCAGAAGAAGCCCAATCTTCAGAACAAAAGAACATAACAACAGAGAAGGAAAGATTTTCACACCTACTGCCTGGGGGAAGTGTAAGTTCTGATTAATCCCACAGACGCTTTGAGCTTCACTGCACTCACCTACGTTCTCAAAACAACAAATGCACCTTACTCTCTACGCCCCCTATCATGCAGGCTTCCTAGGAAGTAAAATTAAGATGCAGTTCTTCCAGTCATATTTCCTAGAAACAGAGACAGAGCCTCTCCCTTCTGCCTGTTCAGACACACAAAGAATAAACCATCTCCATCGTTTGTCCAGGTTCCCTGTCTTTCAGAAAAAGATTTGAAGAAATTGAAACGTGTGGACTGAATCATGGAGTCACAGCATGGTTTGGGCTGGAAGCGACACCAAAGCCAGCCCCAGCTCGGCCACGGGCTGGCAGCCACCCACAGATCAGGCTGCCCAGGGCCCACCCAGCCTGGCCCTGAGCACCCCCAGAGATGGGGCACCCACAGCCGCTCTGGGCAGCCTGGGCCAGGGCTTCACCGCCCCGAGAGAAAAAGTGGACCTGCCTCATCAGCTCCCCACTTTGCCTCTGGCACCAGCCTACATCAATTTCCACTGCACCTGCTGCAAACGCTTCTGAACAGCTCCACACAGGAGCCAGGAAAACCAGGAACAAACCTCGAGCCCAAAGGCAGACAGGGCTCAGCAGCACAAGATTTCAGTTTTAGCTTTGCTAGGTTAAGCCACAGCAACACATCTTCCAAACGTTCTCAGAGGACAGAAATACTTTTCTCTGTCCCTTCCAAGCCAGACACCTCTGCAAATTCCTCAGACCAAACCTCCCAGCTGCTCTTAAGACACAGAGGAAGCTGAATGTAACGGCACGTCTCAGCTTTCTACTTTGCTGCAATTAAGTAGCTCATGACTGACTTGTGATTTGTGGGTTTAAAAAAAAAACAAACGAAGAAGAAAAAAAATCAGCACAGTCAGAAGATAAGTGTGAAAATGAGAAGAACAACACACACTGCAATAGGGAGAAAGATACAAATTCCAAATGGCATACCATAGAGATAAGCACTGTACTTTTACCCTCCGAAAATATGGAGGCAGTGGTTCTCCCCCTACTCAGGTACAGGTAGGCTTCAACAGAAAGAGAGAGACTTTATCACACTTGCATCAGAAGCAGAAGTTTACCTTTTTTCATTTAAAACAAAACTCCTCAAATTGGTTACGCAGGACAGCACATCTTTACAAACAAGCAGGCTCGGTATCTCACGAGGTAACGCTAACAGACATTTATGCAGGATTCCAGGTACCCAGAACATGGTTTGTGTCCCATTAGTAACGTCTGCAATCGCCAGTTCAAGTTAGCGCGCTATGCTGAGACACACCTGTGCTACAGGGATTGAGTTTTTCTTTAGAAAGCAACCAAAAGCTCAACAACAAAACTTACAACTAACCTCCTGTACATATTTCACTGACTGAGTTGCTGTCTCCTCATCCATCTCTCCCTCCACCATGGCTCCTTCCAAGCACTCATTCAAGTCTCGATAACCATTTACCTGAAGGGGATACTGACCAAAGGTTTCCATCTTGGAAAAAGTATTGCCTGAATGGTGAAAACGATACAAAACCCGTGAACTACCTTCAGTGAACAGAAAACTCTGATTAACACAAGAGCTTGTTGCAAACACCAGTTCAGAGGCACTACTGCTAGGCAACGAGGTGCTTATGGCTCTGTATGCACGGCTGGCAGGATGAGCCTCCTTACGAGCAAGTGCTTTCAAACACATCAGCACTTATGAGTATTAAACGTTTTCAGAAGACACATTTTATCCATGTTAAAGACAATTTTACAAAGAGACTATTTGCAAGTTTACTGTAGCAATGGAAATCCAGGCAGCTTCATCAGGAATGTGCATCACAAACAGCATCATCAGTGCCACAAATCAGAACACGCAGAGGAGCTACAAAGCCAATCTGCCAAAACCTTAACTCACCCTCGCGCACACCCTCGGTCAAGAAAGTCCCATAGAAAAGCTGTACCATCGGGTTCTCAGATTTGTCCCCAGGGTTTCTGTTTCAGAGAGAAAAAGCACAGAACTCATTTGCAGCTGCAGGCTGCAAAAAAGCCCTAACCCATAAACTAAGCCTTTGTTTGGGAATCTATCTGCAATCAACAGTGAAGCCTTCACCCAGAGGAAGCTTCTCCCATGTCTTCATACCCCAGAGCACATTATCATACCTATATTGGCAAGCAAAAGGACACGCAGGCGCCACCTTTTGGAAGGCAGCTCCAAAGAAGCCAGACCTTCTGTTTGCACCAGTCTGCAGAGTTCCCTTCAAGCTTGTTTACTCTGCAGGCCACGCAGGCCTCGGATACAGTCCTACCTTTGGGCAGGAAACGTCGATCTAACGCTTCTTAAGCACATTGCAGGCTGAAGGGCGGTTGCTACCAGTAAACAAACCTTTTTCATACACTGAAGAGGTTTGCTTCAAGCCCTGTCATTTATTAAGCGGTCACATTTAATAATCTGTTTTTCCCCAGGTCAGACTCGTGATATCTTAAAAAACAAAACCAAAACCAAAAAACTCACCGGACATTCACAGCGAGCTGGAACGCATCTTCCAGCCAATCCAGGAGCTTGTGCGTAAATTCACTCACATCTTGCTGCGAGAGACAGAAGCTGAGAGTCAAACATCCTGAGAAGAAAGCGTGCCCATGCTGCTGCTCTCACAAACCGACCCGAATAAAATCCAGTTGGCCCAACCCATCTGAAGAGAGCATGAAACTGAGGAGCTGCGATGGCTGGGAGCAACGCTGAACAGCCCTGCTCATCCGCAGCCTCGATGAGGGAATTACTGTGCTCCCACCCCAGCCACCCCGCGGCAGAGACCTCTGAGCGCAAGAGGATGAAACCAAACAGGATTTCTGCTGGTGTGAAGGAAGCCAAGTGCTCTGTGGTGTGGTTTTACCTGCTGCTCCTCAGCTGATCTGAAAGCATCCCTTAAAAGTTCCACTGCTGCAGAAGGGTCCACAAATTTACGGCGTGTTCCCAGCATCAGAGCAAACAGACACTGGAGTTCTTGCATGAATGCAATATTTCTTTTTCCCTGCATCAGGAAAAGAAGACAAGCCAAACTCTTCCTGCAACTCAGACAGCGGCATTTTAGAACTAAGTGCTACAGAACACAGCGTGCATGTACCTGAAGAGTTAAGCTAACAACTAAGGAAACAGATGGCATTAAAAAGGACAAAAGCAGAAAGACACGCAGTGTCCTTTCTTGGACACGCTGGTGGATGCATGGGAGAAAGAAAAGAACTTAACAGAAACTTTAGAGAAAAGAGGTGCCAGAAGTAATAGCTAAAAACATCAAAAAAAAAAAACAAAAAAAGGTAAAAGCCAGTGAATTTCTGACTTCATTCTGCCTGCACTTAGGGTTTTCCAGAATGCCACGAGCACACACAGAAGTACACCGAAGCCTTCCAAATGATGGCGGCCGGAAACCAGAACGATAAAACAAAGAAAAGATAATTTGCTGTATAAAATTTTTCTCTAAATATTTTCTCAGCATCTTCCGCTGCCCACTCTCAGAAGGTACCGGAGCGGGATGGACCTTTGGACTGACCCGAATTCTAGCTCTTCTGTGGTGAATATGAACAAAAGAACAGTCTGGAGCTGCCAAAGACGTTTTATGGGACGAATTTCTCTCTGCATCTCAGTGAGAGGAATGCTTTATGAAAGGCATTTGCTATTTTTTTCTTTCCTAGTGATTCTGTCTTTAAAAAGTGTTCCCCAAATTTGTCTTCAAAGCAGCTAGACAACCTAAAAGCCATTAATACATGGACAGAGGTCTCAGACAGCTTTTTCCAAACGAAATCTGCTTAAAGAAATAGCAAGTGTGCCACAAGAGGGAAACGTCACAGCTTTACGTGATGGAAACTTACAGTGCGACTGCGACAGCTTTCAAGCACGCTTTGCGGCACCGAGTAGCCAAGCACCAGCCTCCGAAATTGTGGCAACTGAAAAAGAGACTGAAAGGAGAGAAAAGGTCAGCACCTGCGAGGATCTGACTCACTCCAACCTGATGCATCGCTGCCACTCCTGCTCCACAGCTTTTCTGTTTGCTTCTTGCCCTTCAGGAAAGATTTCAGCAGTGAGCAGCCTGGGTGCCAGCCCGGCACGACCGAACCCCCCCCGCTCCCTGACGCTCTTCCGAAGAAGAGGACCTCATCCTGCCATTTTGGGGCTACAAAACTGGCTTAGGAAGGAGCACTGTACTCAGCACAGGCAAGCTTCGAAAAAGCATACACCGAGTCACCGAGAAAGGAGCCCGACTGCAGCCACTTAGCTTCCTCTCAAGGCTGGGGAGCCAGGATTGATTAACATTTATCTGCTGATGTAAAACGGTTACAAGAGACAAATTTGTTTGGTTCCATTCCTGTTGTCTCTCCTTGTTCAGCTTATCACTGATAATACACAGTGCCTAGCTGCTTATTAGTTCAAATGTCTGTGCACTGTGCTCCATTAAGCAGAACCTGATACCCCATGTACTACGCAGCTAACAGCAACCCCAGGACAATTACATCACCGGGTCACTGCTCCGGCCAGGTTTCTGTCATTCAGCAAGTACTTGCGCATCGCTGCACCAAAAAAAGCAACTGCATGCACACACACAGATCATATGCACCTGTACCTATTCTCATGCAAAGCCTCTACTGAAGTGCTCTTTTGGTGCTCGCTCAGAGGAAGTCTGTATCACGAGGTGTTCAACATGAAATTCTAACTGGTGAACATTTTGTCTCCAGGACTGCAGCAGCTGCACAGCAGCCCTGCCATTAGCCCACCTGTATGACAGCGCTGAACCAGCACGTGTTGCCGATGTTCTTCATCCCAACAGGCCAGTCATCCACCCTCCTCCAGTCATTCTGTTTGGGATTCTCCCCCCAGACTTCACAGCGTTTCCTTTTGGAGCGATTTTTGTTTTCGGCAGAGTGGACCTCCTGTGGCCTGTCACAAAACAGGAATGCTGCTGTGAAGCACCATCTCACAACGATACTCTGGGATTTGTGCTCCAGCGTGGGCAGGATGCCTGAGCTGAGCACTGTCAGGTGACACCTGGCACTGCAGGGAACAGGCGTCTCAGCTGATTCCCAAAAAGGTTTCAATGCTGAAAAACAGGACTGGAAGATAATTTGGAACGACAGAGTACGGTGCTTAGATATGCGTGTTTTCCATCATAAACTCGCGGCACGCAAAACTTGCACACAGTGCAACTCGGTCATTATAGGAGAAAACCCAACCCACTGTGAGAAGGGTTCTTCCATTTCAACCACCACGCTGCAGCGCTGCCCCAGAAGCAAGGATCACCCGCGCCACCCGGAAGACAACGATGACCCAAGCGCCTTCTACAAGCAGCAGGCGTACATCTCCGAGGTGATTCCTTAGGCAATCGGCCTAGGGACCCGCTTGCAATACCTGGCAAAGCCCAAAGCAGCCCGCAGACCCACTGACCTCTCGGCAGCAGGAGCCTGGGGCGATTCCAGTTGTCTGTAAGCAACAACGGGGTGGACGTCTCCGTTCTTGTTGGGGTCAAAGGCAGCACCACCTAGAAGCAGGACAGCATTCTGATCAGTTTCCCGCCAGGAGCAGGCAAACGTTTGCTTTAAAAAACATTTCTAGAAAATGTTACACTTCACAAAAAATATTTTTAACGTGATACCGAAGTGATTTTCTAACAAAAAATTTGAAGACAAATTCTTTCAGGTCGGATCACACTACGCAATCAAAAATCCCATTGGGTGCACTTGATTAGGATCATGCAGCTGTGTAAAGGCCAGATTTCCTTACACCCAAATCCAGAGCCTGTGAGAACATTTCAAACCTGCTGAAATAATGAATCGGGAAGACCAGCTGCTGCTTGCACTTGCTATGCCTTGACATCAGCGCTGACAACTGACGCTGTTTTGAGAAATAAAGGTTTTTAATTTAATACAATTTGCATGCTCACGCAGAATCAATTCCCTTCACTGTGTGTTACTTCTGAGCTCCCAGCACAGATTTCTGGCATCATGCACCTGCCCAGTGGCAAACTCACATGGGAAAGCTTCAGTTAATAGAAACGTACCACACCGACAGCCTATTTTTACCAATACCTGTAATATTTATTTAAAAAAAAATCACAATCAAATTGCTAGTTCAAATAACACTTCCTTTTCCATTTTCATGAAATTATTGTATAGAAAACCCAGTTTGCCTGCTCTGCCAGCAGATGCCAGCGAAAGGAACTTATGCCTTGATAATGATTTGCGTCTTTCTTCTGCTCTCTCTGCTTTAGGAGTTTTCTGGGTTTTTTGTGTGTCTAAAACACACTCAGCTTTGCGGCACAACCTGTTACCTACAGACACTGTTAAAATACTACTAAGTCGCTTTCCCTTTCTGATTCAGCTCTCCTTCACCAGGAAACACCAAACACAGCCAGGACAAACCCTTCAGCCACGCGGAAGCAGGACACCTGCTCTAAGGAGGCATTCTGCCCTGTGCGCATCACTGACGGACGCCGCTGCCGACCCCGAGGCGAGCTGCTTCCAGGAAAACCTTGCCAACACCCAAGTCCTTTTGCTGCTTTACTTCCCCCTGCCACAGTGCCAGGACAGCAACGGGAGGGATCCAGCAGCAGGAGCAGGGAGGACCAACGTGTCCCCTTTCAGCCCAGCCCCCCAGGGCGAGCAGAGATGAACGACTTACGCTGCGCGAGCTCCTTGCCCACCGCGCTCCCTTCCCAGGCAGAGGGCTCTGCAGCCGCCGTGTTCTGAGCAGGCTCCTGCTCGTGCTCCTCCGTGAGGACGATGAGTGCTTCCATTAGGTTTCCCTTAGCAGCCTAGTAGAAAGACAAGGAAAAAAAAATCCATAGTTCCAGGGATACTTCACCTACAGCAGTATGAAATTTAATGCACCTGTGGTAAAGACAGGCATGCTGGCTCCAAATTTGCTTTCTCAGGCCGCAAGAGACAGCTGTCTATTGGTGACAAGTAGCAGTAAAAATGAAACTAATTAAGGCTAAAATTTATCTGATGGAAAGAAAGCACTGGGCTTTTATTACTAGGCTCCATTAACTCATTTCAGCTCCCTCGACAGATTCCAGCAGCCACAGGTCTGCAGGGCACCAAGGTACTCAGCCACAGGCAGACTCGCAGCAGCCAAACTCTCCACGGATTTCGAGACACACAGATCTCGCTGAGCTGCGGCTCGCTTCAGGCTGCGCTGTGGGCTGTGTACACTGCATCCCCCTGACACAACACGGCACATGGTACCTGAAGGACGTGCAGAACACTGACCTCGGGCCGTTCAAGAAAAGAGCTCAAATGCGTTAGTTTTCTATTTCGTTTTAAACAGTGTTAAACTCCTTTACATTTATCCTAACATTTTCTGGATGTTGCTTCTCAATGAACCATTGAAAAGATTTAGTAAACAAGTCTCCACGTATACAAACAATGCAACTCATCTCCTGCTGATACACCTCAAGGCAAGGGTGTCTGCTGATTCCAGACTGACGTAGCTGCAATCAATTTAATATTACAACTTAAAGTACCAAAGCGTGCATTATGAGAAGGAGTCCCTCCAGAAAAACGTCGCTTCTCCAAGCGCCTGAGGTGCTTGCGTCCCTTCTTCAGGGCAGTGACAAAGCTGCCAATGTAATTTCAGTGCTCCAGAAACCCTGAAACAATTGACATGGACAAGAACGCTCCTTGCCCGTAGAACTTGTGCTTACCGTAACACACAGATAGCAGCCCCGTGGGAGCAGAACTACCAGGGAATGTTTACCATGTCTTAACGTGGCACTGCTGCTGCAGCGCAGATTTTAAGTTCTGCTATTAGAAAAGCAAAGGTTTCTTCACTTTGCAGAGCTTTTGTTTCAGATGTGGATGAATACATGTTAACACCAAAGTTCTGTTTCCTTCTGACACCAACAAGAGCTGGACTCCTGTACCTACCTGCCTCGTAGATCTATCTGAATGAAGCACAAGCCAGACGAGAAGGGATGATTGTTCCCTCATCTCTTACTCAACCCAAATTGTTCCATGCACGCTGCAACACTGTCCCAGGCCACACGCTGACTTCTGCAGCAATGACTGGCTTCATATCAGCCCACAGCTAACCCCGGAATTATGTTGGAAGAGAGCCTGAACTTGCCTAATTTTGGGGACAAAAGCAGAAATCTTCTTTCAAAACGACAATGCCTACACATACAAACCTTGAGAGCTGCGTGAAGGAAATCTGCATCCTGAATTCCTGTTATCTCCTTCATCTTGTTTAAAACCTGGTAATCCTGTGGTCAAGAAATCAAGAAAGCTCATGTTAGAAGGTGCCCAAGACAACACCAACCTGTTCCTGCAACGTCTTCCAAGCTCTCAGTGGAGCATTTGTTCTTCCCTTCCTTTTTACTGACAGACCAACACAAAAACACACACACGTGCCAGACAGCCATACCAGCATCGGTGTGAACATCACACTCAGTTCTGCGGTTTTCAGACCAGCTCTCAACCTGGTGCACGCTCAGGAGCACGCTGGCAGGCCCCAGATGCAGCACCACGTGCTCCTGGGGCGCTGGCACCCCTCTCCCCAAGCCCAGCATGTGCAGCAGGACATATAAGGAGCTCCGTGGGCTGCCGGGGGCTATTTTAAGCCTGCACATGCCACTCGTGCACGTCACCTCTCACTCACAACGAGGTGACAGAAGAGGGGCCCGAGAGGCTTCCGTTGCTTTTCCTCCCCACCTCATGGGAACTCCAGGCTTGGCCAGCTCCTTGCCGCAGGCTCCAAGCCGTGGCCAACGATATATTCTTAGTTCCACCACCTCAGAAAATGTCTGTAGCTGTTTTCTTAACAGATTTATCAAATCTTTACACACATCAAGTGCAAAACAGCCACACGAGGTACCTGTGTGGGGAGATGAAGAAGCACTGGCCCCAGCAGAACAGTGAAAGACACTTCGCTAAAAGCGTTCACTGCCCAGACGGCAACAAAGCCTACCACACGCACTTATGGTTGACGGAGTATGATCAGCACCCACGTTACAGCAGTAAATCTCCCGCACTTTGTAAGAGATCCCAGCGCTGCGTGGACAGAGGCTCGTACCGAGGGCGGGCGCGGCTGTCTCTGTGCACAGCAGCAGCGGTCCCCGTGCCCCAGCGCTGCGGTGCTATGAATAACCTCCATGCACAGCTCTGGGGAAGCCAGCGTGAGTGGTGACGGTGACGTGGGTCCCCCTGTCCCCCTCGGAGCAGCAGCTGCAGGCAGCCTGGTGCCGCTGAAACCCAGCACCGGGAGGTGCAGCTCTGCAACGCGCGGCACGGGAGGGCTCGGTGCGTGCCGGGCTGCTACGGGCCTTGTGGGATCCCGCATTTCATCTTAGCTGGGAACGCTGCACAGCAAGAAGTTCAAGCCTCTATTTATTAAAGTATCTTAAATCTTAAAATGTTTTAGGAAAAATCTTAAGATGTTTTGGTGCAACTGGAGCACAACCACTACGAGGTCGGCTACTTTTTGGAGCCGTCTATCCGTCCGTTCTGCTGACGGACGCCACTCCACACACAACTGTCTTCGAAACAGCATAACCACACTGGTGGTTAAAAGAAAAATCACGATTAGTTTTGAGGGGAATTCTCCCAACGAGTTGCTCATCGCATTCCCATTCAAAATACTCAGCCAGGATGTTCTGGAGGTGCTGCCCCAGAGCCGGCAGCACAATGAGAACCGCGCTGCGAGGAGCCAAGAGCACGAGGACAGGAATGCTTCCAGCACGCCAGTTATATCATGCTGCTAATTTTGCTACCTTTGCACGCTGCATTCTGGTTGGCTAACCCCGCCTAACGCTGTGGGGCACATTTTTCCACTGGAGAAAAATCCATGCAAATAAACCACGCTGCAACAACACGGTCCAGGGGAGGACAGGGCACGGTTTTCAGGGCTCTTTTTCCTCACCACAAGAAGGACCCAAAGGCTGAAGTAAACATAAAAACTAATTGCCAGCCCACCGCTCTACGTTACCACTTAATATCCTAATGATTTCCAGGGCAATTTCATTCATAAGAAACATTTGTAGTAACAGCAGAAAGCTGAACTGCGCAACGCATTTCAAGAGGCCACCTGGCAGCCCACAAAAGCCACTGGGAACCACGCTCTGTTCCTCTAATTTGTAAAGTTTTGGGGAGTAGTCTGGTTTTTACAACCAGCCTGGTATGCAGCAGTGGTTTGTTTTTGGAAGAAAGAGCGGGGAAAGGTGCAAAAGCAGAACATGAGTTTGAGGGGGACCAGAGGTAACAGTGTGCGGGGCAGACGTGGGGATGAGGACGCAGAAGCGATGACCTTCAGCCGCTCGCGGCTCTGCTGCGCTTTTTATCAAAGCAGCAAAATGGACACGAAGAGGCCTAACACCCTGCAGCGGCAGCGACAGCAACGCCTGCGCTCCTGCAAGAAAACCTTTCCCAGCCCAGCATCCATCAGGATGAGGCTCCTGCACATCAGGCACCTTCCCGCTGCTGGCCCCGCGCAGGCCTGGGGCTGCTGCCACGCAGAACGCGGCCGGTGCTCGTTCCTTTAGGGGTGCCCCTGAGAAAGGCTCCCCGCGTCCTGGGAGCCGCAGGAAGGGCTCGGAAGCGCCCACAGCACCCAGGCACGAGGAGCAGCGGTGTCTGCAGCAGCACCCGGGGCGTGCAGGAGGACCACGACTGCCTGCTGCTGCGGAGAAGGAGAAGGAGGAGGAGGAGGAGGAGGAGGCTGTCAAGGCCGCCGAGGCCAGCCAGCAGACCCACGCACCTTGCCTGCGAGATAAGCGGCGCAGCTCTTCCGGAGCAAACCCCTCCCGCACGGCGTTTTTACCCACTGAGATTTAACAGCAAACGAGGCGCCCAGCGCGGGGGGAAGGAGCGTTTTAAACCAAACAGCCGCGCAACGCGGCCACGCTGGTGCCGCCAGCTTGAGAGAGACCCTCGCCCCGCACAGACGGCACCCGCGGGGCAGCTCCGAGCCCCCCCCCAAAAAACCAAACCCGCCCCGGGGCCGCGGAGCAGC
>VXAV01004799.1:47686-64511 GCA_013399715.1 Alectura lathami
AAAAGCCGAGAAGGGCAGGAGGTTCGAGAGACAGCGGGGGCCGGTGCCCGCTGGCTGCAGGGTCGCGGGCGGTACGTTGGGTTGGAATTCGGAGAAAACGCTTGGTTTTCAGGTTTGATGTCACTGAAAGCCCTTACTGCTCCATATGTGGCACATACAGTTAAACCAGAGGACAGCAGCCACACTTTCCTGTAACTCCTTTTGCAAACACAGCTGAGATGCCCTCATTACCCTAATCAAAACAGGACAGGAGATGTCCCAGGCAAAGACGGTTGCAGAGATGCTTTCGTCCCTCTGGAGCAAGGTGCCGGTGCACGGCCTCGAGAACGCGGGGACGGAGCCGCAGCCGCCGGAGCGCTCTGCGGGGCAGAGAGCCTGGCGTGAAGACCCCAGCCCAGACCGAAGCACGCAGGTGACGCGGGGAGGCAGCTCAGCGGGAAGCAGGTGCTCAGAAATCTTCCGTCCTCACCTCTTCCTGCGTGACATAGCACACGGCCGCTCTGTTTGCGCGTCGCTCCCGAACAGGCAGCAACTCTGCAAATCACTGACGCAGTAATTTGTCAGTAATGGCTGAGACCCAGCGCGCAGCACCGCGTCCCTTTGCGTAGCGCAGAGCCCAGGCACTCTTGGTTGGCAGTGCGGGTCTTTCCCCCTCAAAGGCTGGTGAAGGAGGGGGTCCTGCAAGCCATCGTGACCCTGTTTGAAGGAGGAAATGCTCCTCCACCCCTCCGCTGGCTGCCACAACAGAGCACCAGCTGCCACCAGAAGCAGTAGGTGCTGGAGGCCCCATGGGACTGGGGAGAAGACAGAATATGAGGCCTGGAATGCTCGATGCAGATAAAAGCGCACAAAGCACCCAGGGCTCAGAGCGCTCTGATAAATACTGATTTGTGCGAGGCCTGCTCAGGACGAGGCCGTGCCATAGCTGCCGGCAGGAGATGAGATCTCATTTACAGTTTCCTGCTGGATCTCGGGCTTGGAGCAGCTCATCAAAAACGTCTGTCAGCAGCCACCAGCCCCGGCCACGCGCGCAGGATGCCGCAGATGAGATTTCGCTGCCGCACATTGGCAATTTGATTCAGCCCAA
This sequence comes from Alectura lathami, assembly GCA_013399715.1. Lineage (NCBI taxonomy): Eukaryota > Metazoa > Chordata > Aves > Galliformes > Megapodiidae > Alectura > Alectura lathami. The sequence continues at coordinate 48,774 of VXAV01004799.1, forward strand.
TGACCTGGCGGGGCTGAGCTCCCCCGGGGCCGGCAGGGCTGGGGAGCAAAATACCTTTTTGCATCTGTGGAGGAGCACTCAGGAACGTGTCACTTGCAATTGCAGGTCCTCATTTCTCCGACGCTGTCCCTGCTGCCTCGCGGCGCGGTCGACGGGGGGCTTCGGTGGGGGCACTTCCAGCACCTCAAACTAGAGCGGTTGTGCTGCAGGGGGAGGGGAAGAGCTCTGTCGTGGTGCTGGGGGCTCCTGGCCGAGTGGTTTCCCTGTTGGCCGCCTGCTGGGTTTATTGGGGAGGGTAGGAGGCCCCCTGCTCATCCCAGGGCATCGGCAGGTGAGCCTCACATTGCCCAGGTTTCTGGGCGCTCGCGGGCAGCATCCGTGGCGTTTTGGTGTTTGAACAGGTGCGGGAGCAGCAGCAGAGCCTCTCCAAGGGTCGTCTTGGCTCAGACCAGAAATAAGCAGGCAAAAAGGCTTAAAACATACCTGGAGCGAGATTTTGAAAGGCAGAGGTTTGGTAGATCATGCAGCTTGGTGCTGGGGAGGAGCTGGGGCTCGGGCTGCCCTGCACAGCACACCGGCTGGAGCGCGCTCCCACAGCTGCCCCTCACCACGTGCGCACATTCCCCAGCAGGAATTTGGGAGGCAGGTGGGGGAGCTGGGAGGGCTGATAGAGTGAAAGCCAGCAAGCCAGTGGTGGTATGCATGTTGCCTGATAATGCAAGGCGTCAGTAAAAACCAGAATGCTCAGGGGAGTTTAAATCCAACATGAAAACTGTCAATTTCACATGTCTACAGGGCTATTCATAGCAACAGACACGAGATGATACCGTTCGGTTCAGGCTTTGCAGCATCCCTTTCAAGCACAGCAGCAGATCTGTGCTGTCCCAGCTCCCCCGTTCGCAGCTTCCCTGGCCTGCTTTGATATCCCGAAAGCTGCTGAAGTACATTTCAGGTGCTGGCAAGTATAATAACATGGGCACTGTGTGGGCGTGGTATTAATTACAGGAAATATGCTACATGAATTAATGAATAACTGCAAGCACTGTAATTACCTCTCGCATTGCAGATATTGAGTTCCTTCTCACGGCTGAACCGAAATTGCATTTCTGGGCAGCTAAAGGCAAAGTTTAGGCGAGTCCCATGGGTGCCTGGTGACTGGGGTTCAGCATCACCCTGCACCTCCTCAGCGCTGCAGGAGAGCGAAGAGCGCAAAGTACATATGGCCAACACAGTTTTACCACCAAAAAAAAAAAAAAAAGTTTCAGAAGGGGATGAGCGAAGATGCTGCTCTTCCCCTGCTTCAGCTGAGGTTTGGCTTCTGAGCCGATGCCATCACGAAGGCGGAGGCTGTCAACGTGGCTCCGGCAGGTGCCGACGGGCTGTTGAGCGCGCGGCCACGCAGGAACGGCTCTCGGCCCGCCTCCGCCGCTGCCTCCGAGTTCTGCTGTCATCTTTTGCCTCCTGTTTCCTGTACATAAAAGACTAGTCTTGCCTGAGACTATCACGTTATTACCAGGACCTTGGGGAAATCTGATCGGGGAGATAATCGAGTCGGAGTTCCAATTTGCTTATATTGAGTTTCGCCAACTGCGGAAGCCAGATACCTTTGTATTCCCCTCCGCTGGCTGGAGCCTCCCCGACAGACGCCGAGGCAGCTGTCTCGACACGCTGCCGAACTGGGAAGATAAATACGAACGCGTGGGAATTATCTCCGCGTTTGCTAACCACCAATTTAGGTCTAAGTAGGCTCCCTCTGTTAGGAAGACTAATGAATTCCAATTCTGCAAAATATCCTTTGCTTTTAACAAGCAAGATGGAAGGTAGCTGAAGAAGAAAGAGGGAAGAGCTGTGAATAATGCCACGGGAGAGCCAATTACACCAGCCAGCTGGCGATGCAAAACTTGTTTAACTTGGTGAGGAGGAGCCGGGCTGCGGTGGCAGCACGCTCCACGCGAGGATGCTCCAGGCCAGCCCCGAGGAGGCCAGGAGGGAGCTGCTCCTCCTCTGAGGTCTCCTGGAGCTCTCCTTGCTGGGAGACCCCCAGCATGATCGTGCCCTTGGACCACGGGGCTGAGCCGAGCTGCGCGTGGGTGCATCCCTGCGGCAAAGCTCGTGCGCTTTGGCCAGGACGGGGGCACGGCAGCAGCAGGAGCTGCGGTCACTGGGCACCCTCAGGGTGCTCCTGTCTGGGTGCTGGGTCCTGCAGTGACATGGGCTAGGGGTGGAGGAGAAGCCAGGGCTTGGGAAGGCAGGAGGTTTCTGCTCGTTATTTCATAAAAAATAACACACTTACCTTGAGGTTGCTTTTTCTGTTTTATGTGCAGGAAAATCTATAGGCATGGAGATTTAACACAAGTGCCTGCCTAAAGCGGCTGAGACAACTCCCTCTAAAAAATTATTAATGCCCTGATTACAAATATAAACTCAGCCTCGTATTTTTAGCTCTGGGTTTGCTGAGGGTGTGTATTATGTTTAGCAGCCTGATTAATGTCACAGTAACTAATTGGGGTGCAAGACAGATACTGGTGATTCGCTTGCAGTGTCAAGTGCAGTCCAAGTGCCATTATATCAGAGATAATTTACTGTGGTGAGGGTCATGTGCTCGCAGATGAAGAACAAGTGGGAGCTGAAGGTCTGCCCCCACCCCGCTTCTTCCATACCCTAAGATCTTTCCATTCAACCTTATTTTACCAAAAGGAAGCAATCAATTCGCACTGTAGATGCTTTGAAAATGAAAAAAAAAAAAAAAAAAGAAAAAAAAAGCATTAAAAAAGCATTCCAGAAATGTTTACTAGCACTTGAGGAACATAAGTTGCAGAGGATTTCAATGGGCACCAAACACTTGCACTTATGAGACAGCAAACAATCCCCACCTGCCCTCTCAGAAGCACTTCAGGGCTAGGTTTAAAAGCAGCAGGCGCTGCTGTGCTTGGCACCAGGCTCGCTCTGTGCCGTCACGACAGTCACGCAAGATGAGATGCCGGTGGGCCTGCTCTCAGCAAGGCAATTCCTGCCTCACCTCGGGTAACGCCGCCTCTCCGACGCGCGGCTGCTGTACCTGCTCGGAATGAGATGGATCTCCTCCATTAGCGTCAATGGGTTCCAAATACCTCTGTGTGCTTATTATTACCTGGCTTTAATGGATAATGAAATTGTGGCATAATATTGCTAGCACCTGAAGGGTGTCTAATGGAGAGCGCAACTGGAGGGAAAGTGCTTCTCTTACCTTTGCTGGGGGATTTAAAGGCATCGAGCTTCTTTGCTGGCAGGACGTGGCTGGGTTCTCGTTCTCAGCATCCTCCCTGGGTGACCCCTCCCTGGGTCCCCACCATGCCCAGCGTGCTGGGGACCACGTCTCCAAGGTCAGCACCGTGGAGGGGCTGCGTGGCAGCAGTCCCCAGGGAGGCAGGGCAGAGGCACAGCTCACGCTGCTCCTAGCCCGAGGAAGGAAAAAGGGGCTCAGCCCTGGGTTTGTGGCGCTGAGCACACGAGACTCCAAAACACAGCGCTGCTCCCCGCCTCGTGCAGGCAGGGCAGCCTGGTCTGTGCCACTGACCTGCGCTGCACCTGACAGCAGCATAGGACTGAGCTGACACCGCTTCCTGCCTTGAAATACAGCGTGACTCATCCCTGCAGCTGCTCCAAGCGGAGTTCATTAAGCAGATGAGTAAATAGGAGCAGCTTGCAGGGGAAGAGCTTTCCTTCGGAGCTCTCAGAGACTGTGCTACAGCTGCACCCGTTTGGCTGCTGGGCTCCAAAACGTTCCCCTCCTTTTGCCACCCCGCTTGCCACAGGGGCGCTCAGTACCCTCTTACAGTGAGCAGCCCGTCTGTCTGTCTGTCTGTCCTCTGGACAGCCCCACACCAGGAGGTGACCCCGTGCTGCCGGGCTCTGCAAGCAGCGAGCAGTGAGACCGCGGCTGGGGGCACAGGGACGAGCAAGCTGGCGGCCCCCCTGCTCTGCACAGGCACCGTCCCAGCCCCTACCTGCAGCTGCCTCTCTCTGCTCATTGCCACAGCGCTGGTGTTTATCTCCAATTGCCCGTGAAATGCTTCTGCTGCTGTTAATGAAATGAGAGGAACATCAGCTGCATCCTGACATCGCCCCCCCCACCAGCAGCCATCCTGCAGCCAGCTGGATTCGGGCGCAGGTCCCTCCTCTGTGCCCCTCAGCGCCGCACATCCCAGCGCTGCTGCAGCTTCCTCAATTCACCCCAAGGCCCAGGAAAATGCCTTTTTACACCCTGCGCTGCCCTCACTCGTGTCTCTGGAAATCCTGCCCCAGGAAAACCAGCTCTGTGCTTGGGCCGGAGCAGGAGCAAAGCGTGCAGCGCTCTCCTGGCTGCACCCCGTGCTCAGGGCGCGCAGCTCAGGCAGCAGGAGCGATGTTCCAGCCCCTACCCCCTCTGCCTGCCGCCTCTGCAGACGTCGCTGCAGCTGCAGCGCTCGCCGTTCGGCTTAGCGCTAGTGGTCTGGGGGCCCCAAAAGCCAGCAGGTGACTTTGCAAAAAAGTTATCCCATTTCAGTGCCGTTTTCCTCCACTTCTGCAAAGGTCAGGAACCAGCCTGGCAGTCGTTTATCAGAGGGCTATTCAAAGGAGATTAAAACCAAGTCAGTTTGGAGGAGATGCCCTCTTACACCACGAGACAGGCTTGTGTTCATTACGCTCAGTGTCACTTTAGAGCACTTTCTGCAGAGACATTTTAACTGTCCCCTCCAGGCACGCAGAACTTCGCGCTTCTGATAATTAAACCATGAAATACAGTGGGCCTGGGGAAGCGCTCGTCTTCACGGCCGCTGCAGCGCTGGTTATTTATGTCCCTGTGCATTTTTATTGGTAAGGATGGGGACAGAAGTTGGAGAAGTTTTCCTCCCTCTCTAATAAAATCTTATTTTCAAAGCACTGCTGAGATAAATTTCAACTCATTACAGCAGTCACATAATCACGCTCCCTCATAAAGATGAGCAAAGTAAACAAGAACTGCGGATGGAAGAGACCGAGCCGGTCACCTCCTCATCCCCTGCCAGCGTATGATGATCCCCAACAGGAACGCCACTGACACTTTGTCTTCATCGCTGCTGTCGAGCACTTTCACCAAGATGGCAGAAACCACTTGCCTGTGATGTGTACCCACAAGGGGAGAAAATAATTGTTTTAACCAGCACGTCAGTGAGGTCCTTGGAAACATTTGCATTTGCTCTTCTGTTATGATTTCCACATTACCTGCTTAATTCATGCTCGGAGGCCGGCTCTGGTGCAGCTGGGGGTCCTGAGCTCCGGGCAGCCCCGACGTGCAGGGTGCGGGCTGGCTGCCCTCGGGATCCGGTGCTTTCGGCGTGGCGCAGGAGCTCACAGTCACTCGAGGCATCCATCTGCACCTTACTTCTGCATCCACCTCTGTTGGTGCTGAGCTATTTACCTAAGGAGACATTTAGGGGTTCATAATGAGCAAGACAACGCAGCAGCGAGGTGTTTATGATCGCCTGGCTCAGCGTGCAGAGCAAAGCTATCAGGACCTGCAATGACCCATGGCAGTGATTCAATTAGCAAAACGCCTGACAGAGCTCCTGGCTCGAGCCTCGCGATGAAAAGTGGCCTCCAGCCATGTCCTGGTTGTGCTTCAAGTGGGTGCTGGAGGAGGGACCCGATGACTCTGTTGGGCACGCCAGCTCACTCCCTGAACTAAACGAATGGTCTCGCAGAGACAACAGATCCCTCTGCGCTTGGCATCCTTCAAAAACCTATTAGCCTTTATGGGGAGCTGTCTCCATAGAAGCAAGGAATGGCCCCGTGCTCTGCACCTTACAAAGCACCTCTCCGACGTCGCCTCGTTTGTAACCTCCCCGCCCGCTCCCACTGCACTGCGTCCGCCCCGTCCTGCACGCAGCACGTGTCCGGCCCCTTCCGCAGAGTGTGCCCATCCCCTGCAGCACCCCGCAGCACCCGGGGGCTTGCAGCTGCTGAGGCTGAAGCTGCTGCAGGGTGACGCAGGGGTGGGCTCCAGATACGTCCCTGGCAGGTGTAGGCTGGAGAGGACGCAGAGCGTTGCTCGTCTCACCACGCCGTGCGCATCACCAGGACCCTGTGCACGTGCCCCTGCCCTCTGGGTTTGCCCACCCTGCGGTCACTGCTTGCTCTGAGAACCATCTGGGGAAAATCTGGTGCCTCCCGACGGACAGCCGGCTGCACTTTGGTGCCTGCATGGAGCCTGTGGAGCTGACGAATGCTTAAAAAATCAGTAAAAACAAATAAAAAATCATTGGTTAGCTTGTCAGAGGGTAGAGCAGGGGACAGCGCGGCACAGCATCACCAGATGGGGCAGCCTGCAAGCAGGACCTGGAGAGAGGCTTTGCACATGTCCGGCAGGAGTTCGGCGTTAGGTGGAAGAGCAAGGGATTTGAATACTCAGGATGCCGAGCGCTTCGATTCTCAGAAAAGCAATTACTGTGCAGCAGATTACAGAGCTAATAAAATCCCATTATACCATTTCAGAAAGTAAATCTGATCTGGACACTGCCAATTTATATCAGCCATCCCGCAAAAAGTCCCGTAAGAGCCCCCGACGTACAAACTGCGTGCGCGCGTTATACAAGGCTGTAATAGATCACACTAATTAGATATCCGATAACAGGAGGGCTGATAGGAAGTACATTAAAATCTCTTTAAGATGAAGACATAAAACCCACGGGAGAAGATTCAGAGTTAATGATGCTGCCGCCGAGGCTGCGGTTCAGCGCTCCTCGCCCCGCACCTCGTTGTCCCGATTCGCCCCAGGCCCTGCTCTGACGCTCGGACCCTCGGCCGGACGCCTGGCCAGCACGGCGTGCCCCACGCCCACTCGCTGCGGGTGCTGGTGGCCGGAGGACAGCGCGGTGGCAGTGGGTGCTGCGTGCTCCCCGGCACCGCAGTGCAGGGCACGGTCCCCAGCGCCACTGCGGCGCTGCCCGTGATTTTTATTATCCAGATTCAATAACAGCAAACAGCTCCGAGCTGTCTGCGCTCCCTGGGAGGTGACTTGCCATCCGCTAACAGAGCCGAGAAATCAAATTAGCCCCAGCTTTGCACTCTCTCTTTCCCTGACACCGCTATTGGCAGTCAAGGGGGAGTTCATCAGGGCCGCGCACTAATTCTTATCTCGTTTAAGTGACTCCGCGCCGCCATCTGATGCAATTTGCTCCCTGCCGCAGCCGAGGGCTCTGATCTGCCTGCGCCTCGCCATCCCTCCCGGTGTGGGGAAGCTTCTGGGGCTGCCTGCGAGCTCTGCAAGGCTTTGGGGAAAGCCCATCCCCTGCCTGTCCCCTGCCAAGCATTTGTTCTTTCCTCCCCTCCAGCACCTCCAGTTCCTCCCTGCACTGCTCCGTGTTGCCTTGCTGCTGGAAGCCCACCCTGCACCGAGGGGCTCTGGCTGCACCCCCGTGCAGCGTTATTCTTTATAAGCTCCTGGCACAGGTCTCACCTTATTTCCGTCATTTTCAGGCCACGAAAGGGCTCCTGGCACAGCCTCGTGGCTGCTGCGTCCTCTCCCCCTCACCAGAGCTGCTCCCTGCACGCACCTCCGGCAGGGCAAACCGCTGGGGTGGGTGCCCAGCACGGGTCTGCACCTTCACCTGCACGCTGCCTGCAGGCATCGGCAGCTGTGACCGCGAAACCTCGCTCTGCTGGCACCCAGCGCACCCACAGGGTGCGGGCAGCATCATCCCAACCACGCCGAGATGGCAGCAGCCAGCTCCCACCCCTCCCAGAAGCGGGAGCCCACCCCCGCAGCACCGTGCCCGGCCAGGGGGCTCGGGCGCTCCGCATTCGCCCAGCGCCAGCGGCGTGACAGCCGCGGGGCGGGGGGCCTCCTCCTTCCTCCTCCCCGCCTGAAACTTGATGCAGCGGAGGAGGCTGATTGCAAGATTAATTACGCATTTTCAAAAACCTGACGGCTGGGGGAAAGCGAGCAAAAAGTGCTGCCTGCTTCCCTGATTGGGTTCACTTACCCGCAGCGGAGAGCGGAGAGCGCAGGCTGGGGAAGGCAGCCGGGGACCCACGGCACCATGGCAGTGGTGGCTCTCGCGGCGCTCCTGGCCCTGCTGCCTCTCGCATCGATGCTGCAGGACGCAGGTAAGGACATCATGGGGAAACCTGGAAGGCAGGGGGAGAAGGGGGTGTTTTCTGCTCGCTGAGGGCATGTTGGGGTAACTTCATAAAAAACCAGCAGCTCTACAGAGCATGCAAACTGTAGGATTTTTTATTTTTGGTGAGATTAATCGTATTCAAAATCTGCATACCCGGGAAAAGACCAACCATGGGCAAGCTCTTGGAAAGAGCTTCGAGGCACCGCGCACTTGAGCGAGTGCTGGTGGCACGGGCTGCAAGGAGAGGGAGGTAACAGCTTGTCCGAACCCAGCTCTGAGTCTTGGGCTCACGTAGGAGGCTCCAGAGCGCTCCGACCCCGAGGAAGGATCCCGTCGTGCCCTGGGCATGGTGTTGTCGCCTTGCTTTGGTGCTGGCACGGCCGCGTGTGATGGCCCTGGCCCAGCTGCACGGGGGGAAGCAGTTTTGACCAACGTTCTTTACGCTGAAAAGTCAAAGCCAACGCAGACAGGGCCATGCAAGTGATTTCCGGAGTGCGCGTCAATTTTTTCTTGTTTCACCTGAAAGAGAAAAAGCAGGAAAGACACAGATGTTTTGTCTGGGCTTTTTTTTTTTTTTTTTTTTTTAACTCCTACAATTGGGTATTTTTTGAATAACAGTTCACTCCACAGTTGGTGCTGGTTGCATTACAATGTTTTAATACTTGGTAACAGAATACCGCAAGCCAACAGACACCTGACTGGGGGCTTTCTGCTGTTTTCAAGTTTGTCAGTTTTCGAGCTACTTAATTTCACACCACTCCCCAAAGACGAGAATTCTCTTTTGCTCAGGAGAACAGACAGAAAACAGAACAAACCCCACCTACCTGCAGCATGCCGGGCGAAGCCCCAGGTTTGTGTCGGGATGCGCAGCTGCAGCGCTCGAGGCCGCTTGGCCAGAGCCCCTGGTGCAATTACAGCCGTGCCTGTTTTCCTTCCCTTGCTCTAATTGCTGTGTCTCACCACCCCCTCCCACCTCCTAATGCCTCCGCGTGGCTGGATGAGGGCCGTGAGCCCAGCCAGCTCCGAGGTATTATAGATAGCGCGCAAAGTTGGAGAGGTTGGGGCTGCTGTTTTTTCTTTTTTTTTTTTTTTTAGTTGAAAAGAAAGATTAAAGTTTCCTCCCAGGCAGCTTTTCCCAGGCTCCTGCAGATCTATTCCAATTAGTGCCTCTCGTTACGCATGGAGCAGACTCCGGTGCTCCAGAGCAAAGCCGTGAGCGCGGTTCTGCCACCGGGCCTGGCTGCAGCCTCGGCAGCGGCCATGCGGCGGGGACTGGGTTGCTGACAGCAACCTGCACTGCAATTAGCGCTGCCGGCGTCAGCGGAGGGATCGTTTCCATAGGAAACAAATATCGAGATGCTAATAGGACTAATTGTAAAAAACTGTTGCTCGTTCGCAATAAGGGATGCCAGTCGTAGCCGCAGACGTCAGACCGGCGACATGGGGCTGCAGACCCGGTGCCCGCGCCCTGGCAGGGCGGTGCAGGGCCAACTCTGCGTGCACACCTGCGTGTGCCAGCCCTGCCAGTCCTTCCCAGCTTCAGCCCATGCAGACCGTACACCAAAACCCGTCTGCTGCCCACGAACTCCTGCTGTAGCCGCTGGTACTGAACCGATTTCGGTGTTCTTTACACAACAAACCCCATCCAGAAGGTGGGTCTCCAGCCAGCACGGCACAGAGCACAGCTCTCCCAGCTCTGGGCACGCAGCCCTGCCAACGCGTCCTGGGCTGCACCTCCTCCCTTTGTGGGCTAAGAGCAGGTGGGCGGAGAACGGAGCGGCCAGCTCCCACGTGCGCTGCAAGGGGATGAGATCCAAAGGCGCAGCGTGATGTGCCGTCGGGTACTTGGGCTCCTCAGACTTGACGCAGTGCCCTTGAGAGCCACAAATGGTGGAGGAGTGGCACAGACCTTCCAGAACTGCGTGAATGCATTGGGGCAGCAAAGATGCGTTAAGGAACAGATATTTGACCAATAGCCAAAAAACCCAGCTGTCCTGCAGACGCTTTCCAAGAGAGGCTGAGTGCAGCGACGCTGGCCAGCAGCGCTTGCAGGCGTTTGTGTCATACAAAGCTCCTGGGGGACTGGATCCAAAGCCTGGCGGTACGCGGGGCACAGGCCCCGGGGTTGACATGGATAACCTTTTTTTTTCTGGTATAGACAGATTTTAGTCTTCTCTATTAGCTAGTAAATGAATTTAGCATCTTGGTTTCTCTTCAGCCTTACCCTTTACCTTCACAGTAAAGAAGCAATGCCTCTCAGAGTTAGAACACTTACCCTGCGGCAGTGATTTCCTCACAGCTGTCCGCTGTGGCTGCCTTGTTGTCCTGACACCACTCCTGGAGAAGAGGCAGATGGCAGCCTTCAGGTGGTGCCTGGCTGTCTGAGACCCAAAAAGCATCCGGGGGAGGGTCCCGGTGCGATCCATGTAGATAGCAGAAGAAGAATGGAATAATACAGTAGCTGGTGCTTCTTGCTGGCATTCTTTTTTCCCAGCAAGATGCTCTTAACTTGGATTGGAAAGTGCAATCTTAAATTCTAGGCCAGTTACATCTTACATTTTGGAGCACACCACAGGGAGATTTTAGTTCACTGGCCAGACGTGAACAGACCCCGGCACGGTGCAGAGGGGATGGCAGGACCCCACGTCCCACATCCTACACCCACGCCCTTGTCTGCAGCCCAAGGAGGCAGCGTGGCCCCAGCTCCTTCCTTGGGCTGGCCACGGGGGCTAAATCTCTGCAGTGCCACTCGCCCATCCCCGCAGATTTTGGGCGGCTGGCTGGGGGTGGGGCGGAGCATGAAGGCAAGCGCTTCTGCACCCAGGCCAGCTCTGCGAGCTGCCTCTCCCTGCCCCAGCAGGTGCCCCGCAGGAGAGCCGGGCACCCGACCCCGCCACGCCGGCCCTGCTCCGCCTGTCCGACGCACTGCTGGCTCGCTACAGGAGGGGCGTCCGGCCCGTCCGGGACTGGCGCACCACCACCACCGTGGCCATCGACGTCATGGTGTACGCCATCCTCAGCGTGGTGAGTGCACCGCTCCTCCTGCCCCGCGCACGGTGCGAGCAGGGGGGCGGGGAGCTGAGGGACGTGGCATGCCCAGCTAGTGTCCCCCCTCCCACCCCACAGCATCGTGCCGCTGCAGTACCCGCTGTGCAAAACCCCCCTGGCCTCGTCTGCCCATCTCCACTTGCAGCCGCGGTGGTTTGGTGTCACTCTGTGCCAACTGCTCCTCCTCTTGTTCCTACAGGATGAGAAAAACCAGGTGCTGACCACCTACATCTGGTACCGACAGGTGAGCCGAGGGGACCTTGCCAGCTCCCTGTCCCTGTGGCCCCAGCAGACCCTCTGCCCCGCAGTGTGCAGGGACTCGCCTTCCCCAGGAGGAGTGCACGGGGGAAGGCAGGCTGTTGTCAGCCTCCCCTGATGTCTGCCTACCTTAGCATGCCAGCTGCCAGCCCTGGGGGAAGGTCCTGGTCTTCCTAAGCTGGGGCCAGCTCCCTTGGGGGCAGGAAAGCAAGAAAGCCATGGAGCACTGAATTCAACAGGAAAGAACATCTCCTTGGAGTTCCCAGAATTAGCACCCCTTTTCCCCAACACAGCTTCCTTGTCTGCTCAGCTGTTCGCTCACCTCGGTGGCTTTTGGTCCCTGTGACTGTTATCAGTCAATGAACTCACCTTCAGACGAGGCCCACAAGCTACAGAACGCACGGAGAACCAGGCAACTTCAGGGAGAGACAGGACAGGCATTTCTTGCTCATGTGAGATGCTGTTGGGGACGGTGCTGTGTCCCTGTGGAAGTCAGCACCTCTGGGAGGCAAAAGCGTCTCCGTGCAGATGTCTGAGTGACCACATCCCAGCTTCACACGGTGAGGTTATCCCGCTACCGCAGGGGATAACGAGACCTCTGCAGGGCATGAATCAAGAGCCTAAAGACACAGCTTTTGTGCTCCCTGCTTCTCCCGTTGGGTGGCTGTGATAGCTGCAGAAATGGGCTTTCCTTCCTCTCACACAAGGCATTTAGGACTTCTATCCGTGACAGGCTGCCAGCATTGGGTTTGGATGTTGGCGGGGCTAGGAGCGACCTCGCCCCCCAAGCCTCCCATTGCTTTGCCCCCGCAGCACTGGACGGACGAGTTCCTCCGGTGGGACCCGGCGCACTTCGACAACATCACGCAGATTTCCCTCCCTGCGGAGAGCATCTGGGTGCCCGACATCCTCATCAACGAGTTGTAAGTGCGGCGCGGCTCCGAACCCCGTTGCGAGGGACCCCAAATGTGAGTGTGGGGGTTTGGCAGCCCCCCCCACCGCTGCGCCTCGCTCTGTATTCCCCACACGGAACTGGCAGTGCCCCCGTATCCGGTGAGCTGCAGATGGGGAACGGCTTGGCAGTTGGGACATTTCCAATGCTGGCGAACCACAAACATTTGTAATTACCCACACTGTGCTGGGGGTGGAATCCAGATATTTGGAGAAAGGCTTTGTTAAGGAAGCACAATGCAAGGGCAGCTGCAGAGCTGCCAGCCCTTCCCGCAAAGCCAGCCATTGTCCTTCCCCACCCCCCCTTCTGCTGGGATTTAAGGTGTTCCCACCATCTTCTGCAACAGAGACCTCCACAAGCCAGGGCCACAAATGGCCTTGGGCTGCTCTGGCAGAGGGCAGCAGCACGGGGAGCACAGCAACGGCGTGGGGCAGCTGCGCCAGCACGGGGTGGCGTGCCTGCTGCCCCGGCCCTTTCCCCTGACATCTACTGATTTCCAAAAGAGCGAGTTGGCACAACAGCATGGAAAGGTCCCAGTTCCTGGGCAGTTCCATCCCAAACACAGCTTGCCAGCAGGAGCCCTGCCTGCTCGCAGCCCTTCCCAAAACGCTCCCTGCCCTTTTTTTCTGTCCCTGTGCACCCCAGTGTGGACGTTGGAAAATCCCCTGACGTTCCCTACGTCTACGTTCACCACCACGGGGAGGTGCAGAACCTCAAGCCCATCCAGGTGGTGACAGCCTGCAGCCTGGATATCTACAATTTCCCCTTCGACGTCCAGAACTGCTCGCTCACCTTCACCAGCTGGCTGCACAACAGTGAGTGCCGGGGGCTCGGGGACGCGGCTGGGGCGGGCGGCTCCGCGCAGGGGACGCATCGCCCTCTAGGTGGCCCCAGCGGCTCGGGAATGTGCGGCTGCCGGGCACGGGCACCCGGCAGCTCGGTCCCCACGTCCCCACCTCTCTCGCAGTCCGCGACATCAACCTCTCGCTGTGGCGACAGCCGGAGCTGGTGAAATTCGACAGGAGCGTCTTCATGAACCAGGGCGAGTGGGAGCTGCTCTACGTGCTCAGCCACTTCCAGGAGTTCAGCGTCAAGAGCAGCGACAGCTACGCTGAGATGAAGTTCTACGTAAGGGCCCACGCTTCCCTGGGGCCGGGAGCCCCGTGTCGCGTTGTGCCCTGCTTTGGGTGCTGCACTTCTCTGGGAAGAGGCACGAGGGCAGGGTTTTGCCCTTGGCCACGTTACTTCATAACCAAGCTGCTCCCCAGACCCACGCTGTGGTGCATCCCCCCCCCACCAGCACCTCTCCTGGTGCTGAGGACCCTTCCGAGGGTCTGATTGGTGCAGCCCACCACTCTCACTGGCTTTAGTAGAGACCCCCACCAGCTGAAGCCCTCCTTCCAAGCAGGGCTCTTGCCTTCACTAAACCTTTTCTGTCTCTCCCTCTGTCCCAGCAGGTAGTTATCCGGAGACGTCCCCTCTTCTATACCATCAACCTGCTGCTCCCCAGTATCTTCTTGATGGTGATGGACATCGTGGGCTTCTACCTGCCTCCCAACAGCGGCGAGAGGGTGTCTTTCAAGATCACCCTCCTACTGGGCTATTCAGTTTTCCTCATCATTGTATCTGACACGCTTCCAGCTACTGCTGTTGGTACCCCACTGATAGGTACGGCAGCAGTACTGGTCCCAGTTGGTGTTGGGCCAAGGGCTCCTCACACATGGCTTACGTGATTGGGTCCAGCATTCATCTCCCACACTGCCACAGAGCCAGAACAGTGCCCAAGCACCATGGGATAACCAAGATGCTAAGGAAAACAGGAGGGAGACAGTTCTGCTCAGAGAGAAAAACATGACTAGAACCAGAGTAGCAAAAACTGGGAGACGTGTGTCGGTACAGAACTGGGGGCTGCATGAAGGAACTCGGTACTTGGGGTGTCAGGGTCAGCCACACGTCTGACAGAGCTGCACTGGATGCATGGCTGTGAGGGCACCATCACAGCAGCTCAGGGAACAGAATGACATCGTGCTGACTGGGTGGGGTGGGAAACCAACTGTAACAGCAGTTGTGAGCCTGGAGCAGCAGAAGTTGCTGCTCTGTGCAGAGACCACAGGCCTGCTGCAGAGATTGGGCAGGGAGAATTCCCTCAAGACCTGCCTGCTCTGCGCATCAATCTAAAGACTGTCTGGCCACTACAGGCTACTAACCTTGCTGGCATTTCCACAGGTGTCTATTTTGTGGTGTGCATGGCGTTGCTCGTCATCAGCCTCACAGAGACCATCCTCATCGTACGCCTGGTACACAAGCAAGACCTGCAACCCCACGTCCCCAGCTGGGTGAAACACTTGCTGCTGGAACGTGCCACGGTCCTGCTCTGCATCTGGGACAGAAAGAAAATCAGCCAAAGCAGGACACAGAGCCCAGACATCTCCAGGCATGTGGAGAACAATGATAGCACAGGTAAGGGCTGGGGAGAGAGCTCCTGTGGGAACAGAAGGGCACTGGGCCCCCCACGGCTCTTAGCCCAAAGCTAATCTAACAGCATGTTGTCAGAACCAGAGTTCACACCTGCAATTAGCTCTCACCTTCTCTGCTGGACCTCTTAGCACTGTACCTCCTGCATGACAATCCAGATGTCCAGATCACATACAAAAATTTCAGCTGTGCATCTAAACAGATTTTTGTCACTTGTCTCTCTTGATCCTGCAGCCAAGCTGAACCACTACAGCTCTGAGGACCCCCGGGAGCGTGAAGTGGCAGAGGCCACAAGGCCCGCTCCTGCCTTTACCACTCCGGCAGAGGGCTCTCCGCTCGTTCACAGCATCCTGCACGAGATCACCACCATTCGCCAGTTCCTGGAGAAGCGTGATGAATTCCGTGACGTTGCCCGTGAGTGGCTGCAAGTGGGCTACGTGCTGGACGTCCTGCTCTTCCGAGCGTACCTGGTGGCTGTCCTGGCCTACACCGTCACACTGGGCACCCTCTGGTCGGTGTGGCAGTACGCCTGAGCTGCCTTTCGGGGCAGGCAAGGTAGGGATCTCAGATGCTGCTGTGCTCCAGAGGCCGCTCCCTGGTTCTCACGCTCAGATGCACCTGTGTTTTCTGACCACAGAGATCCAGACTGGTGCAACTGCCCTGCTTCCATTAGCTCTAGAGCAGCAGCATCCGAGCATGAAAACCGAACGAGCAAACACTGATTGCACCTGCCTCCAAGCGAGCTCCCTTCCCCTTCCCCGCCGCACAAGGGCTGCCCGGGTGGCTGCTGCCTCAGCACCCATCTCCTCCTTCGGGAGGCCACGGAATAAGGCCACGGAGCACAGCGCGGCCCCCGCCCCGCGTGGCACCGCGACGGCTGCCCCG
>VXAV01004799.1:78184-92865 GCA_013399715.1 Alectura lathami
GGACGTCAGGAGCGCGGCGGGCTGCGCCGGGCTGCAGCCCCGTGGCACGGCCGACGCAGCTCTGCAGCAACCAGGGACTGCGGCACCAGGCAGGACTCGGGCGCTGCCTGGGCACCTGCCGAGCAGCAGGGACGTGCAGGTCGCCAGCAGAGCCCAGCGCCCACGCGTGCCCATCTCCAAAACCGCAGCCAGCACAAGAGATGGGGGCGATGCTGGAAAACCCCTCGGTGCCCCACATCCTGCTCAGGGCAGACCCTCCTCCCCGCGGCGGCGGCCCGTTGGGTTTGGAGCCGCGGGGACGTTTCAGTGCCCAGCCAGTGAAAGAAAAATCACCCCCGATAAATAAACACCGCTGCTGCCACAGACGCACAAAAAGAGGAAGACGGATTTATTCATTTCGCTGACGTTTTAATGGTTTCTCTCCTTTTTTCTGGAAGATGATTACAAATTAAGCAGCATTTAAACGCTTTTTACTGTCAACAATTAAAAGGGGCGAATATGGAACAGAAAGTGCGGTGACCATTCATTTCCAGGGAAACGCGGCTATCAGCAAACACCACGGGGCCTTCCCTGTACTGTACGCCGCACAATGGCAAGAAGTATACCATTAATTTTGTAGGACATTCAAAAGCAAATTAAAATATAAAAAGCTCTAGGCACAAAGATAGATACCAAGAGAGAGGGCAGAATAGGTCAAGCTTGTGGAATTAAAGTCTTAGCAACAGTGGAGGTTTAAGCACAGCCCTATTACGCCGCATTCAATAGCCACCTTCTCCCATCTTCCCTTTTTTCTCCTCTAAGAGCCGTGTGCTGTTTGCTCCAGCCTGCAGCAGTAAACAATTAATACCGCGCGTACCCGTGCTGCGGGTTTCCAAGGCAGGAGCGACAGCCTGCCATGCAGATTAGAATCTGGATGCAGCATTAACTGTTTGGAAGGGAGCGACGCCGATCGGTGCGAGGCAGTTGCGAAGAACAGGTGATCTGAAAGCTGATTTTTACAGGATTGAGGCTTGCTCGGGGGAGGAAAAGCCCCGCAGCCACGGCCGCGCGCGTGGGTGCATTGCTGCGGTTTCCTCGAAGCGTGCTCCCCAGCAGGCACTGCGTATCACCGGGGATTTAGAGGCGAGGGAGATGCGTTTCCCATTTTTCAGGGACTTTTCTTCCCTTTTCAAAGTTCTGATGGGGAACGCTGCCATCCCCGCAGTATCAAACACCGCGCTCCTGCCATAGCCTGACTCCACGCTGGAAGGAATTAAAATAAAATTTGCTCGGAGACGCGCAGGCATATGGCAGGGACGCAGGTTTGTTTTTCCTCTCATTTTTAAAAGGAGCCCGGTGCATTTCCGTGCCACGAAGTTTAACATGCAGGAGGTACGCCAAAGAAATAAAAGAGACACGTCCCCTTTAAAAGGAAATATAATTTACAGTGTGCAGCCAGGCGGTCCATAGTTTCAATCTCGTTTACTATAGAGAAAACTCTGCTAGCTGTTCTCTATCCCACAAATCCGATTTAATCAGACAAGCCAGCCAGCGTGGCTTGAAGTAAAAACGGATAATTAGTAAACAGAGAGCTACTTCAGTGCTTCATTGGCATTCGAGCCGGGCTAGTGTGTCGCATTTAAAATGCAGTCTGATGAAGTTTACAAAATCAAACCATTTGTTACTCCTATTGAAGAGGCTTCAGGCCACTTGCAATTAAATTGGAATTAGTGCTCAGAATGAGATACAGCAAATTCATACTAAAAAGGGATCTGACTTTGAGACATTTGACTTCAAGTTTTCCCCCTCGCGTGTGCGTGTGCGTGCGAGGTCCGGCTGCTCCGTCCCGGCCCTCGCCCCCTGCCCGCTCCTGCAGCCCCAGCACCGGGACCTGGGTGCGGGGTGGTTTTGGTGCCTTGGCACCCACTGGGTGCCCCCTCGGCAGTTCCGAGCACTGGGAGCAGGCACCGGGGCTGCAAACCGGAATTCTCCTGCTGTATCCTAGGTCTGCAACACCTATCGCATTTTTTGCTTTTGGTGCTCGGCCTGCAAGATTTTTCCTTTCTTTTCTGAAAGCAGTGTTAAAAGATGAAAGCGACGAGGCCGTTCTGTCTGCCCATCACCGTGACAGTCAGTAGCGCTATCAACCGCTAATCAAAGGCTGTGGAGGGAAATGCCACGGAGGCTCGGGCGCACCAACAGCTGCTCCGGCGCAAGGTGTGCAGCCAGGGACGCCGGTGGAGCCAGGTGTTGCCTGTTGCCTTCATGGTGACACCTCCAACAGCTGGCACATGATGGTGGGGCACCTCCATGGGCAGCCCCAGGAGTTCCCATCCCTCCAACAACGTCGGCACGATGGCACCAGCGTTTACCGTGAGCTAGGCGACTAAAAAGTGCATTTATAGACACACCATGCACGCAGACCCCACTTGGCCAGTGCCTTCAGCAAGACTCAATCTTCGCTCAATCCTTACATCGAACTCGACCTCTTAAATTACATATGTGCAATAGAGGCCTGCAAAAAATTGTTCTCTCTGTCATTAAGAGTGAAGTGGAAGGCGCCAAAAAATTCTTGGTACGCCCAACAAGAGTCCAGGGATTGTTGGCTCTTGCGAGATTAGATTTCAGGGATGTTTGAAATTTTTTTGTCACTGTGTCAACGGCTCCTTCACAGCCACCAGCTCCTGGACAATGCGGAGAACGCTGGAGCCTGCCTGCATGGACGCAGGGCTGGGGGAGCACGGGGTGTTTAAGAGCAAGGAGAAGAACCATCACATGGAAACATGCACAGCACGTCGAAAGCTGGTGGTATCTTCCATTCCCAATGGGCGTTGACCAAGAGCAGATGTCCCAGGAGAAGCGAGCTGGACAGGTGACAGAAGGTGACAAACCCCTCCTCAGAACAGCATTTAAGTTCAGGATTGAAAACTGTCAGAGCAGTGGGACTGAAGCTGGTGCTCAGGGCGCTGGGCTGGGTGCAGCACGCTGGGATCCTGGGGATGTGCTGGAGGAAGGGAGGCAGCAGTGCAAACCCTCTTGGGACAAGGACGAGGAGGAAAAGAAGCAGGAGGAAGAGAGGGGATGAAGGTGAGGCAGCCACGCACGCTGCCGGCAGGATGCTGGCCCAGCAGCGCCAGCTCCGAGGTGCACCGAGACTGCGCCGTGCCCCAGCACCGCGCTGCCGGTGTGGGGAGATTAAACTACTTTCGATATCTGTTTTCCTGAGTATGAAAGAAAAAATGACACTGCAGTTGGCAGCACCGAAGTGAGCCCATACAGAAGAGCCCCATGACGACAGCCCCTTCCTGGAAACCACTTCCTACACACGTGCGCACAGAGGACGCAGGCTTTGCGCACACAGGTGCGCGCGCTCTGTAGGATGCCACGCCAGCCCTCTCCACGCCGCCCTCCCGCTGGAAGCAAAGGTGCTGCTGGGAGGCGGCTGCCTCTGCCACCCTGCAGGGCATCACCACGGCAGGAGAGAAGAAGGTCCACCCGACTGCCCACAGACACCGAGCGGGGAAAAACCCACCCAGAAAAAGAAATGAGATGCTCATTTTGTGCTAAAATCACCAAATCATCCCGGCTTCAAAGGCTGCCTCTGGACTCCACAACTGAGCTTTCATGCTAATTAACGTCTTTATGGAAGGCAAACTCTCTCAAGGGGGTATTTGTTTGATTATTATTATTTACTCAGAGATACCACAGTTTCTTTCCAAGTTTAACTGACTGCAGAAAATTAATTCTTACAAAGCAGCACAGGCTGCCGCCTCCTGCGCCGCCAGCTTCTCCTCCAGGCTGGGCGGCCGCGGCGCAGCGGAGCAGGACGCGCTGGCACGCAGGCACAGGGTGCTTTCTGCCCCCATGTGTGCATGGCCTCTCCTTCTTTACTCAACACTGGTTTACCACACCTAGAAAAGCTCAAATATTTAAGAGCAGATGTGTACGACAGAACATCGTAAACCCAAGGACGAGCTCCGGTGTGGATTCAACCCCCTGTGCCTGCCTGCAGGGAGATGCTGAGACCCCAAGCGCAGGGCGCTGCTCCAGCACCCTCCGCCAGAGCTTTCCCTCTCACAGACCAGAGCTGATTTTCAATTTTCCTCCGCAGCATGGGGAGGAAGAGCACAGGGCGATGCCCCTCCGTGACGGCGCGGAGGAGGCTTGGGTGAAACGAGTCCCACAAGCTGAGACCAAAACCCAGGAGGGAGACGGTGCCCGAGGCGGGATGCACGTGGGGGGAGAAAGAAGAGGATTCCCCAAACGCAGAGGGATGGCACAAAAAGCAGAACGGGCGGGTGACGTCTTTGTCACAGCGCGCACGGCGGCTGCGGGGTCGGTCCTGCTCGCGCTGCGCAGCCGGCGAGCGCCGAACAAACGCTGCTGCCCGGGAAGCTTGCGCCCGCCCGAGGTGATTTATTCCGAGGGCCATCTGGACAGGGGAACAATGTGGTCCCATATCTGAATGACCCGGCGCATTAGTCACACCCTCCTCGCTCGACCTCTCCGTCCCTAATCTTCACACTTGCTCTCATTCTCCTTTAGTGAGGCAAAATGACCGGATCCGCTTCTCACCTCTCCTTTGCCTGGCGAAGTTCACAGGGCTGGGGGGAGACAAAAGGCCCCGCGCCTCGCTGCGTGCCGCGGCCAGAAGCCCGCGTGGAGACGATGCTCCGGCTCCCAGGCGGCCCCGCAGCAGCTCCCACCCCGCGTCCACGGGACTGGCAACGCCCCGTGTCCGGAGCGGGCACTGGGACACCACGCACCGCCCTGGGGTGCCTTGGGGACAGCACGACCCCCACTTCTCCGCCCTTTGCTCCCCACTGGGAAGTTGCTACGCCAGCACCTCTCCTCCCCTGCTGCCCTTCATCCTCCTCCTCCTCGGTTTACCTCTTTATTCTACTTTTCTGCGATTGCTCAGGCAAGACTTATTACAAGGGAGAGAGAGTGGGGAGAAAAAAAAATCAAGTGACTATTAGCGGTGGTGGCTTTATTGCAACAGGCACAGAACTCATTCGTTTCATGTTTTGCAGAATATAAAAGCACTGAAACATTTTAATTTTAAATTCTTATCATTGAATTTACTGCTTTTCTCTCGCAATGATTTGTGTTGCTTTTTAATTTTTACAGTCTCTACAGAAGCCAGATGCTACCGCCTAGGGCCAAAATAATAAAAACCTACTGCAGTCATGAGTTACAGAACAAAAAAGAAACACACAGTTGACAGAAGTTAATATCTCAATTTAACAGTGCTGCTTTGCTAATGATCCTTTGATATGTGTTTATTTAGAAAGGTCTGATCTTGACCTTGAAAGCAAACTAAACCACAAAGTCTTTATGAGACGAGAGAAAGACTTTATTTATAGAATGGCTTTATGTCAATCATGGCTGCAGCTGGACCCGAGGTGAAAAATTGCTCAGAAGCGAGTGGGTTCGTGCCCAAAGAAGGCGTTCATCGCAGCACATGTATTTGGGGAGGGGGCACCAATTCCAGGTGAGGACTACAGCATGCCCGTGCTCTCCAGGTCACGATACAACGCCCACCAGCACCACAGAGACAGGTTTTCCTCCTGAGGAAATCCAGGATTGCACAACGCTTATGTTTTGAAATGAAAATAGGAATAACTTTTTTTTACTGGCCAATTACGTTTTACTGCAATTCCACCGCGGGTTTGGGAGACGCTGAGGTTTCCCAGCTCCTAACGCTGCGCGAGCCTAGGAACGCGCTGGGGGGATTTCACGTGGAAGGGGCTCTGCACGCTCAAGAGTAATTCCACGTCTGAGGTCAAACACTGACCTGAAGACGTTTACAAACGCTGCATCGCCTCCTGGTCCCGCGCCTCGCTGCGGGCAGGCAGCACAGGTCTTGGTCCCAAGACCCTTTTTCTCCAGTCTGCATCAGAACTGCTCAGGAGGCCAAAACCTGAGCACACTGAAGGGACAACCTTCACTCTTCAGCGCTGGCAGCGCTCGTTAGGCCTTGTGGCACCGATCAGCTTACAGCCACCGAAAGAACTGTAATCGCAGGAACGTGATCTGCTCCAAGGAGGCTGGATGGAAGGGTACGGGACGGCGATGCTTCCGTCCTTCTGCTGCTAAACAATGCAAATTCGCGGCTGAGGCAGTTACAAAAGCCCTCTTTGCATGTTGACTAGAGAAATAAATGCTGCTGTAGAGTCCCATCTGGCCCAGCAGCTGAATGGGGAAAGCTCGGTGAGATTGCAGCCACAAATGGGTCTAAATTTAGACACAGGAACGAGACAGCAGGGATATTTCAGCCTTAAACCAGGTGGGAACGACGGCTGCAGCCCAGGGAAGCTGTGCCAGGGAGCTCAACGGCGAGCCCGGATTGAGCAGTTATTCCTGGCCTCCACCTCCCGGCAAAAGAAGCTTCACTCGGCCAAGGTGCATCCAGCGTGCACGCAGCACTGCCCTCGGCGCGGGCACTGCCCCGCTGCTGCGGCGTTTTCTGCCACCACGTCGCCAGGGAAGCCGTCACCTCGCTGCTTACTCATCACCACCACTCGAGCTGCCCAGAATTCTCCTTCCCAATAGGAATTTGAAATGGAACCAGCTGAAAAAATAACCTGATTCCCTGTCGAAAACCTATTTTTCCCATTGCTTGCTGAATGATGGTTAAATTAATTTGTTAGAAAGCACTCAGAGGTCTCTGTCCTTGCACAAAGAGCCTCAAGGAGGAGATGAAATCCTCCTTTCTGTTCCCTCCAAAGCCGCCCCCACGTGTTTCTGGCTGGAGAATCTCTACCTCGAACGCTGTCAAACTGGAAGCTGTATTTCCACAACCTTGGCTTGCTCTTTTTCCCCCTCTTTCTGCCGGAAATTTGTCCGAATGCATGGACACCCCCGGGCCGACGCCGCGCTCCCGTCCCACGGCGCCCCCCCACGCGGCCCTGCAGAGCTCTCCCAGCCAAGGAGGCACAAGGTGCACTTGGCGGGGCCGTCACCGAGGGGCAGCGAGGAAACGCAGGGGAGTGCTGGCTTCCAAACCAGCAAATAAAATCGTCCTGAGGAGGCTGTGCAGGGGCTGCGCTGGAGCAGCACTAACATCAGAGCGAGGGGCTGCCGAGAGACACAAAGCCAGGTCTCCTGACGTCCTCTTATTGTTCCTGAAGCTCCATTATTAAAAAAAGAAGAGATTAGAAAGATCTCTCAGTAAACGCACGGAGATGTAAAACAGTAATGGAGAGAAACATCTCCCCCAGGCTTTTAATTTAATTTTTTTTTTTTAAAGTGGGGGGAGACAAGGATCCCAGGACACAAAAGTAACTGTTAAGGTAAGTTAAACCTTGTCAAGATGAACTTTCCTGCTACTTTTAATTAAAAGTTCTTTAGAATTAAAAAGGACACTATTCAGAAAAGACTGAAAAAAAAAATTCATTGACACCAGCCCGCCCCCCTCCCCTTTTTCCCAAGGAAAAGAAAAAGCTGTTTTTGTGTGTCTGCTCACCCAGCCCTCACTGTACAAAAGGAAGCGGATTTGCAGCAAGACACATGAGATGACCCTTTGACCCCAAACCGCTGAAAAGTCCTCAATGGCATAAATACCAGATAATCAATCACATACCAGGAGGGCTGGTCCCCCTGCCCTTACCCCAGTGGCCGAGTTTATGAGAGATGCACTGTAAATGGACACCAGCTTTTTAAGGGAGGCCCCTCGCTGCATTCCTGCGCGGAGCCGGAATATTTTCCTCGGGCTGGGAGACCCCGGCCACCTAGTTTTACACATTTCATCACTATTTGATGCAGCCCCCGTGGTGCTCCTGGCCAGCGTGTCCGGCAGCGCCGGGATCCGCAAGAGCACAGCCTCCCCCCAGGTGGAACTGACGCAAAACGCTCGCCCTGTTTGGAGGGGACGCGGAATGCTCACCACGAATGGACGCAATGCAAAACGCTCACCCCAAACGGAGGGGGATGCAAAACGCTCACCCTGCGCGGGGGTCACGCAGAACGCTCACCCTGCACGGCAGCGAAGCAAAACGCGCTCCGGCGAGGCGCACGCCGGCCTATTTTCAGCCGCGCCCTGGCTCCACGCGTGGGGAAGCTGAGATTAAGAGAGCAGAGAGAGCTTTTTGTTTCCTGCTTTGGGGGAAGGCGGCTGCACGGAGGCGCGCAGCGAGCGCTCCGGAGCTGCAGCGAACGGCCGCAAACCCGGGCGCAGGCTGGGGCATCGCCAGCGCGAGGGCGGGCGCAGGGAAGCGAAGGCGAAAACGGCCTAACCTCCAGAGGCCACCGCAAGCATTGTTTGTTTGGGGCGGTTTCGTTTGTTTTTTGAACCCTTAGTGCGATCCCACGCCAACTGTACAAAGTTGGTTTCTCTTATCGGGGCTCTGACAAGCATCTCAAAAGAGGAGGAGCGCTCACCCCCTGAATGTTCCTAGGGCAACAATAGATTTTAAAGCTTTAAAAGGGAAAAAAAAAATTGCTGAGATACTGAACTAGTTCAGTTAAATGGGGAACCACTTGGCAACTAAATTTGATAATGCTTTTGTTTGAGGGTCAGAGGTTAAATATGTTCACACTAATCCCCTTCATCTAGAATTAAAGGACAAGAAAGATTTTTCTGTAGCTTAGCAAGAGGGCTTTTCTCATTGCAGTTTAAATAGTATTTGCACAGGAAAATTAAACGTAGACCATTGGCCGTTCGCTTTAAACACGAACGCATAGGGCTTCTACCTTTTTATTTGCTTATTTTAGGCAAATACGTCTGATCACACCAACACCAACCGCGCTGCACTTCCTGTCCGATCGGATCCTACGACTATGAATTCCCTTGGAAGGTGCAGGGAATTTTTGTTTTTGTTTAATTTAAAGGTTAAGAAAAGAAGCGGTCTGAAAGGCAGCGCGATTCCTGGTTTCAGGAATGCGCGCTCAGACTCAGATTTCAAGCACTGTCACAGAACATTACTGTCAGACAAAGGGGCTCTGTGCTGCGGATCCCAGCGGCTCCACGCCGCCGTGGGTCCGGGCTGGGAGCAGAGGATGCGGACGGTCCCCGGGCAGCGCCGATGCTCAGCACAGACCCGTGGCACCCGTGGCACCAGGAGATGCTGCAGGAGCCCGGGCAGGGGTACCGCACTGCCCCTGCATCACCCCTGCATCACCAGCTCCCAGTGCCCCCAGCCTGGAAATAAGGAATTCTGGTACAGGCACGAACTGCCACGTGTAACGCACCCAGGCAGACACTTCGCCCTCGATCTGGCTGCATTCAGCACCGTCAGCCTCCAGGTGACACGGGATGGCAGAGCGTTCCCGTGACGAGGACAAGCGGCCGTCAGAGCTGTGCCGCGTGGAGCTGAGGCACCACGAGGATCCCAAGTTCACCTCAGGTAACAGCAGCCTGCCACCGTCACGTGGTGCCGCGGAGATATATTTGGTTCAGAGGAGCTGTGTCCCAAACCAACCACTACTTCTGTCCAAATGCCTTCTGATGTCCTTCCCAAAGCTAAAAATGCACAACGCGGCTTTCAGGGCCATGCGTTTTGCTCTGTGCAGAGACCTCTTTCCTTTAACCCTAAGCGATCTCTCAGACTGAGCCTGCTGTAGGCTGCAAGGACCCTGCAGCGTGTGTCAGTGCTTTACTCAGCTCTCTCTATACACATCCGTGCGTGGCACCCACTAAAATCCAACAGACCTTTCGGAGAGATCTGGGGGATCCTCCGGGTGTCTCCACTTCTCTGCAGCACAACAGCTCTGCAAGGAAGCTGGGGTCCTGGCAGCCCCCGGCAAATGGCTTTGCCACAAGCACACGGAGAACTTCTGGCTCCGCGCAGCACAACACATCTCCAGCCAGGGCAGGCCGCTTCCCCAGGTGCCCGCAGGTGGACGGAGGCTCCTTCGGGCACGCCGCTGCCCGGTGGCAGCAGGTGCCAGCTCCGTGCTTGCAGCCGTGGGTTCCTGGGGCTCCACCAGATCCCAGGAAGGAGCGACCGCCCCGTGCTCGTTTTCACCTTTAAGGGCTGCCCGTTTGTTAAACTGTCATTGTGAATTATGCTCCTAAATTAAGAAGGCTTCCGACGGGAAGTTTAGCTGTCATAGTCATTGTTTTTGTAGAAATAAACACTTACAAAAAGAACCCTTTCCTCTGGGGATGTCAGCTTCCACAGAAGGCCACGAGCAGGGAAGCACAGGAGAGCCAAAGGCCTTTAGCTAAATGCTCGTGCTCCCCCTTCCCTCTATTTGCACAATTTTCAGTCCCTTTTGCAAATAAACTTGGGAAGGACTCCCACAGCTCCGCCACGTGAGGCTTGCGCTGCTCAGCAGAACAGAACAGAAGACAAACGCACATCTCACCCTCGTGCACGGGGCCGGCACGGACCCTGGCTGCGGCTTTTGAAAAGGGGACACAACTCCCTGCAATCCTCAGTTTGCTGATTTGCACTGAGAGCAGCCCCGGCTGCCGGCAGCTCCTAGCCCCGGGGCAGAGCCTCTGCTCTCGCAGCCACGGTTGCTTGCCAAAAGCAGCTCGGGGTTAATAAGATATCAGCCCGTCATGATCTGATTAAGACAGATGCTTTGCCTCTTCATGCTCTCGCAGCTGCCATTTTTAGTTTGGAAAGCGTTTTGAAAGAGAGCTGATCTCTTTTATTTAAAAAAAAACTTGAGAGTTTGCATTTTGGATGCTTCCTGAGCATTCCATTTCAAACGCTGTGGTTGTGTCCTTTCTCGGGACATCTCTTTCATCCCCTTCTGCCACAGCCAAACGTTCGAGCTAATGCGTCCCTCCCTCACCGAACGCTCAGAATTCAGCATGGGTGGGATCCCCAACCTGCCCCCGAAGCCCTGCAGACCTCTCCCCTTTGTTCCACCCCCAAAAAACTGCCCAAACACGAGCACGCAGCCCCAAAACCCAGCTCTCAGGTCGGCAACAAACATTTCAGACCCTGGATGTTCGCTCGATCCCGTCAGCTCATCAGAAAACATTCCTGTGAGTTTTTGAGGCATGTTTTGAAGAAGAGTGGAAACAGATGCCAAGGGGAAAAAACTCAGGCTGGCACAGGGGCCACAAGCATCTACTCAGCCACAGCCACGCATTTATTTTCCCTTCATCCTTAAGCCATCTTCAGGATTGCCACTGTGTACGTGCAGAGGTGCCCACTGAGCAGCAAACCCCGGGGTGCTCCCGGCAGCTCCCCCGTGCCAGAAGCAGGTTTCCCTGCTTGGGGATGTGCGCTGCTCGCACCCAAACCAAAGCCCATGAGCCCCAGCCCCGCAGCACGAGGTCTCCTCAGGACTGCCACAGCCGAGCACTCAAACTTCACCCTCACGTCCAAAAGAAAAATCACAGGCGTGTAATAAAATAACAGCTTTGGGGCCGATGTTTTCCTGCATATTTACAGTTTTGCTCTCCGCGATCCTTTCAGATGCGCTCATAGGACTCCAGGTCTGTGAAGCGCTACGCGAGCTGCCAAAATATCGCAAGACTTGGCAACGGCGCCCGAAACATTCTCTGCTGGCACACGAGGAGCCGCGGAACAAAACTTTGTTACACTGTGGAAAAATCCACAACTTGTGCGCTCCCCAAGCTCGCCGCTCAGCCTCTCCTCCACCCTCTCCTGTTGCACTTGTTGTTGGGAGCGCAGAGCCCTGGCTCAGCTCCCAGCAGCGGGCTGGGGGACATCAGCCCCTGGGGCAGCAGGGACACTTTTCCACCTGTAAACACCTGAAATGTGGTCAGAGAGCTCAATTACGGTAAACTCCAGAGGTGGTGACGCTGCCACCTTCCCTCTCCACTCCCTAACTGCGTGGCTCCCGCTGTCGATTTTCCCAAAGCCGCTCTGCTCGTCCCCTACTTCTCGATGAACAAGGTGAGCCCGCTCCCCCTCCACGGTCCCCTCGCCCTCCGCTCCTTTGCAGCAGCCACGTCCCATCCCCAGCACCCTCCACCTCCGGGCCCCTGGGACAGGGCTGTACAGCAGGCTGAGGAAGCAGCCCCCAGCTCCGAAGGGACTCCTGTGCTCAGGGATTTTTCTCTTCCTAATGAAAAACCAAAGCGCTGATTGTTCCCTCATCTGTATTTGCATCTGAAATTGCAGCTATTACGGGGCAGATATGCCAACGCTTCGCTCAGCCAGGCATCGTGCACCAAAGCCTGCAGCACAATTCTAAGTTTAACTGTTTTGTTTGTTTGCTAATAGTCAACACAACCCCAGCAAGGAAATAAAGAAACGGGACAGCCCCGATCTCAATGGCTCCGGCCAGGCGCAGAGGGGATGGTGCAGGGGGTGGTGATGAGGCCCCACTCCTGCACTGAGCCCGTGTGTGAGCTCCCAGATGCATTCCTGCAGATCCCTGCGGTGCTGCAGCATCCCCAGAGCACCCAGCAGAGCCCAGAGCCCAGCTCAGCTGGGGTCTGTCACCCATCTGCACCTGCACCCACACCTGCTGCATCCTCTGCTCTTCCACTTGGGATCGTGCATCGGAGCACAGGAGGGATAATTACGTGTAAGCATACTTAATACTACAGTACATTATCTCTATCTATGGAGAAAAATGCTATCTGACGGTATTTTCCCCATAAGCACAATCAAGCAGCTCTCTTAAAACCCTCTGGAGTACTGTGAAACAGTAATAGAAAGTCACAGGCACGCTGGGAAGAGGCTGCGCTTCTCTGGCTGGGGAAAGGCTGCATCCAGCCCCCCCTCCCCCCCGCCCAAGTCTCTGCCTCCTCCCAGCTCTGGGGGAACCTCCGGTGCTGACTCGAAAACCTGAATTTCCAATATTGACAAATAGCATCACGTGTGCCAACAGCATCATGTTTCTTTTTTTTTTTTTTTTGACTGGTGTCATTTTGAGGTAGACAAAGCGAAGCAAAAGAAAGGAGATCGCAGACGTACATAAATTGCTGGGCTGGGTTTAACTGTGCTGGGAACAGAGCGGGTGTGCGGCAGCACAGCTTCGCTCAGCCCTGCCTGCAGCCCCAGCCCCAGCTCCACGGGCTCTGGGGGCTCACTGTGCACCTTAGGGCAGGAATTAGGGAAGGAGAACAAAAAAACGAAGGCTCCAAGCCCTGCAAACAACCGCAAGGAAGGGCTGACCCCAGCGAGGAACCAACGCTCTCCCCAGGACCAAGAACACCCCTCTGGTGGGAGCACCCTGCGGCCCCCCGGGGCAGCGCCGGCCCCTGCCAGCTTCTCCTCTCCCCAGGCTCCTGCTCGCGCGTGTGGGATTTTTTTCCCCTTGCACCTCCACTTACCACACTACTGTTTTGAATCTCTAAAATAATGTGACAAGTTAATGATGGCACAATTATCTAAATGTTTAACAGACATGTTATCTAAGTGAATCGGATTGAGATTCCATCCCGCTGACAATAAACATCAATGGGAGAGCAGAAAGTGATAGGCAAATTATCGCAAACCCTGCAATTTCAATGCTATTAAATTTGGAGGAATAACAGCCCTGAGGCCTGTAAACTCTGAATAAAATAGACCCTTGTGTTTGTCCAACTATTAAATCAAAATGCTACCAACATCCAAGGAAAAAAAAAAAAAAAGAAAAAGGAGATTTATAGCTTTTCAATTTTCAGTTACACATTGGTTTTATTAATTCCTTTCTGCTGTTTGCACCCCGGTGCCGGCATCACCGCGGAGGCAAACGCTGCGGGTGGGAGAAGGGAAGCGACGGTGCCCAGGGATGGGATAAAGCCTCCCACTTTTAGGAAATTCTACACAAATCACCTCTGATATTTCTAGCAGCCCACGGCTCCCACGCACCGCGACCAGCCAAGCCCCAGCCCCAGCCCCATCAGCACAAACACCAGCGACGCGCGACCGGAGCCCCGTCGGTGGGAGCTTTGCTTGGGGGCAGTTGGTTTTCTCCCAAACACGTTCCATTTTTCCTCTACATTTGAGGAGCACAGTAAGTAATTTTCCACACTCTCCCTCCGGCATGGCGCTGGGATTACGCTGCTGTGAAGACGAGCCAGAACAGTTGCTGCTTTTCCTATTGCTGTAGGACAGAGGCCAAGGAAAGTGAACACCCAGAAAGAACCTCTCAGGCCAGAGCCGGGCTATAGGCAGCGCGGCCATCCCTGTGCTCACGGGCAGAAATGACTTCGCCTTTTCATGCATTTACCTTGCATCTCAATTTTATCACCGTAAGACACAGTGGCTGTTTGACAGCGGCAACCACGCAGCAAATTCACACCAAGCTGGGCTAATATTTTGCATTGTCTTTTGGAAGGGGCAGTGAAGACAATGAAGAGCATTTCAGAAAACCTGTCAAGCTTTAGGTCATCCAGAACATCACACTGTTGGTTGGCTTTTTGCTGCCCTCTCCAATAAATGCTGCCTTTCTGAACTAAATGGGTCTATTTGGTACGCCTGGGTCCTCTACAGAGCTTATTTTGTGAGCTCCTCCCTGCAAAACGTCTAAACCACCCCTGAAGCCGCCCACCCCAGCACCCACCAACAAGGGCCATTTTTTTTTCTGGCCGAGTGTGAAGGTCTCGCACCAAGTTGCCCAAACAACCTGCTGCTAAGGACGAAAGGAGGACGCTCGGAAACCTTCTCCAGGAGATGTCGTTATTTGGAAAACGAGTTAATTATAGCAACTGCATCGGGGGAATGTTTCTTGTGCCACAGGCAGCGCCATCTGAGCGCCGCCCAACAACAGGAAGCTATTAATTTCAGCGAGTGTGGGCTCCTCTGGCCATAAAGCCCATTTCTGATGTGTAACGGAGA
>VXAV01004804.1:0-31698 GCA_013399715.1 Alectura lathami
AATCTTCACCTCTTTGACCATCTCCTCCACACTGGTGAGCAACAACCAACCAGCAATCTCCTCCACATTGGTCTCCAGCCACACACACGCAGCTCAGCTCTCCTGCCTCACATTTCCAGCATGGCTTTTACAGGGGAGTAGCTACAGTATCAACCTCCTGTCCTTGACTTTATCCACGTCTCCTAGTGACTTTGCATGAGAACACACCATCTCCTGAACTTTTTCCTTCTTTTATCTGCTTTTCTGTGAACACATGGTAGGCTGCCCAACAGAACAGCTAAAAAGATCTTGGGGATTAAAAACAACAACTCAGATCACTTTTTAAATGCTTGAAGCTTTGCTTCCAGTGCTAGAAAACAACGTGCCTTTGGCAACAGGGTCTGAGACACTCTACACTCCTTGATTACATAGATAATGGAAATTACTCATGCATGTGCTTATTTCCATCTTTCTCCCCTCCTCCTCTAGAATCATTTATATTCAATCCTGTTAGATACATGGATGCTCCATGACCCTCCTGTCATTTCTCTTCTGAAAGATTTAAAACAAATTAATGAAGAACTTCCCCCTCCCTCTTGAAATTCAGCTCCCCAGCCTGTCTCCCCTCATCCCTCCTTCCCGCAAAGCTACACCTGGATTTTCAACTCTGAAAACGCATTAAGGGTGACAGCAGGTGAGAAGAGCATTCAGAAGCTCGAAGTGATTCAATCAGACAAAGAAAACACGACTGACCAAACTCAGATAACCCACGACATCTGTTTCATCTGGAACTTGCTGTGTCAATAAAACCTTCATCCATGCTCACTTTTAAGCCACTGTTTCACCAGGCTGCGTGATGTTTGAATATAAAACCCAAGCGATGGATTTTCTTTCTGAGCACTGACAGTGGCACCTGGATCTCATCAGCACTTCGCTTTGGTTTGGTCCCAAAGCCAACAGATGTTTTAAACTCACACACTGCGCTAGCTGAACCTTCCTGTAAAATCCAATCTCATCTCTAAACTGCTGCCTGTTTCCTTCTCTAAGTGCAGATGGATGGCACTAGAGCCTCCCAGGAGACTAACACGGCAGTACAGAGGCAAATGGAGCACAAAAATGCAAACAAGTAGGCCAGAAACAGCAGAGCTAAAAAAATACTTACACTTGTACAGCAGAGAGTCTCCATGCAGCAAAAAAGAAAGAAAAAAGAATATGAATGGGGAAGACAAAGCAACAGCAGTTCTCAGGAAAGGAGGCAAAATCAGAAGTCACGAAAATAAAGAAAACTAAAGCCAAAACACTTAAAAGTCTCAGCAGGGAAGGTGACATGCAAGAATGAGGTAAAAATCCTTTGCACTTCAAGGTGCTATACACTTCATGTTTCTAGTGGGTAATCAGAGAAGGATGTGACTTCTCTTGCTTCATCTACATTGGGACAAATTCAGATTTTCAGATGTTTGTTTCCAGTATATGGCACTCACCAATGGCGCCAACCTGACACCCGCTGTCCTAATGTACTGTGTTTTTCCAGTTTGCTGGCACCAGGGGTGAGAGAGAAGTGTAACTTTGATATTTCCTAGTCTAAAAGAGACTTCCCAATTACAGCTCTGCAGTTTGTTGTGGAAAGCAGGTAAGCGTGGAAAACGAAACAAAGCTTCTCTTCAAAGAATGGAAAGGGATGTAAATCTGTTCTCCTAAGGTTTATACAGTTCTACTAATAAAGAGATCCGAAGCAACAGTATTTCTCCTTTCCATAAGGAGGTGTAGAAGTGCAGACCTTTCAAGCACTTTTGGCACATTAGAATGATGCTATGCCATTAATATAGCATCACCTTTCCTCTCTCCTTCAAAATTTATAAAGGAAAAAAAGCACAGCCACCATGTGAAATGAAGC
Source organism: Alectura lathami (assembly GCA_013399715.1). Taxonomy (NCBI): domain Eukaryota; kingdom Metazoa; phylum Chordata; class Aves; order Galliformes; family Megapodiidae; genus Alectura; species Alectura lathami. The sequence continues at coordinate 1,874 of VXAV01004804.1, forward strand.
AATCCCATACTGCACCCCTCGGGTGGCAGACTACCCATCCAGTCACACACCTCAGCTTAGAGTAAGACAAAACAATTACAAGAAGTATGGCTTTGTCTTCGAGTTGAATGAGAACTGCAGATATTTGTACAGCGTTTGTGGTAGATGTCAATATTCATGGTATGGTTAAACTGCTCAGCAATGACGTGCTGCATTTTAAAATGGATATTGTACTGCCTTTTAACTATCAGCACTGAGAACAGCCTGCTCATAACATGAAGTTCATCATTTAGTTGCTGAGGGGGCACTAAGGTCCATTATACTCAATGCTCTGACATTTTTAGCAATAGTGATCCACTTGCCACAGCTTATACTTTTAAGCTCAACTGCAGCTAAAAGATTTAAAGATCGGATGGCAATCTTTGAATGGCACAGGCAGCGTTCTTGTTCACTGCTCCAGTCAAAGGACTTTTTCCCCACTGCCCTCAGGGTTTTTATTTTTATTTTCTCTTACCATCAGAAAATTTATGGAGTGGTTCTCAGCCAACAGTGATTTGGGCAAACCTCCTCATGACTCCCATTTTCATCCACCCTCCCCATTTCCCTGCCAGAACCCATGTTCTCTCCCTTGCCCATCTCCAACACCACTGCTCTCCAGGACTACTCTGAGGTTCCTGGGGAGAGTGCAGAACCCACTGAGAAACATCTCTGAAACTAAAACCATGTTAAAAATAAATCTCCAGCACACTTTGAAAACCATTCTCTTTCAGGCAGCATTCTTGGTAGTACTCCAGCAAGTTCAGCGTATTTAATGCACAGGCAGGGAAGTTATTTATATTATACAAACAGCTGGAGATGAGATTAGGACCCAAGTGCAAAGCCCTACACGTAACAAGAAACAGTCCCGGGTTTTGGGGAGTTCATAGCCTGTGGTAGCCTGTGGTCCTGGTCCAGCAAGGACTTATGGAAGTTGCTGCCTTCCATGCCTTATTGATCTCACCTCAGTGAGAGCCACTCCTGAGCTGCTTAAAAGTAAAAAGGTGCTAAACAGCTTGTGTGGGTGGAGTGAGGAGGGCAGGGAAGAGAGGGGGGCACGCAGCAGGCAAAAGGCTAGACAAGGAAGCACCCTTCAGAGAAGCAGAGGCTAACGGACATGCCTGAAGCCATCCAAGAGTCTGAGTGTACCTTGGGGACTTTGGACCACGAGGTACCGCAGGCACTCGCCGTCCGCAGGCCGCTCGGCCCTCCCCTCTGCTTGCTCTCAGTGTAACTGCAAAAAGAAGCTCTCTGCCCATCGGGGCACATGGGTCACCACTAAAAGCCAAGCCACCGCCATAAGTCCTGGTGAAACTCAACGCAAACAAGACCTGGAACTGGACCAGGGGACAGTAACATGCCAAATGGGAAGGAGTTGTTAGAAATAAAATATTTTCAAGCATTCCTCCAGAATAGTCTAAACCAGTGCTAAATTATTCCAGATGTGTGTGTTTTGCAGAGCATGTCTTGGTATCTGGCATAAGAAAACTGGCATTTCACCAAGTCTTCCTGTTGTGCTTTTTTTGCTATAAGGAATCCTGACCTGTAAATCTTCCATGATACCATCTCTGTCACTATTTCCTATGCTTCCTCTGGTGACTACCTTCAAGGGAGATGTCACACATCTGTTGTCTCATTAAAAATAAGGAAATAATCAAAAAGAACCTTCAGGTGTTCTCTATAAAGCAGGAGTAAATTGACCAACTTTGTTCTTTTTGCACCTGGATCTTTGGACAGGCAGGTGTCTCACCACCTGAAGTAGTCTTAGGAAGCTGCCACTGCTTGCTCCAACTGCTGAAGATTTCCTAACATGATTGTCAGGTGAAACTCTCAGCACAGCTTGTAGAAATCCAGCGATTCATTTCCCACCAGCAGCAGCAGCATCCCGAACCACCGACCTTAGAATCTCACCTTGGAGTGCCATCGCGCTTGGTAAGTTAAATGCAATGCTAAATGCAGGACAGCCAACGGAGCGTTTTAGAGAAGGCAAGGTTGCAAAGCCACTAACACACAGTCTAGAAACCAAGGCCAACGCGTGACAGGTGTCTGTTTGGCACAGCTGTCCTGAATGCAGCAGCTCTGGCATTTTTACAGCAGCAGAGGACCAAGTCCCAACCTTTTATTTCACAGTTTTGCCCTCATATGGAAATACTTCATATTTATATATAGCAGATAAATGCAGCATACAAATAATCCACACATGAATTTAAGGAGTATACTTCCTTTTCTCTCCCTAAGAGCCGAATTTCTAGAGAAAGAGCTGTGGTTCAGGACTAATTCAATTAGTCTCATCTAAAGCAGCCTGACCTTTAGAATTACTTTGTACAGCAACATTTTCTGAAAGAAAAGGAGTAGTATGGCAGTAAGATAAGCTCAATAGATTTGCCCTAGGGTTCTTGTTTCATTTTGCTAGCCGAGAGCTGACATGCAGCTCATGGATTCTGTGATATTTTGCCAAGTATTTCCATACATTCTTGTAATTAATAATTCTGCACTTTCATCTTTCAAGTCATGCAAAATTCCTGCTAATAAATATTCTTGCATATAAGTATCCAAAGCCTTTATTATGAAAAGTAAAATAAAATAAAATAAAATGGTGCATGAATTAAACTGAGCAGTTTCTAAAACTGTTAAACTGGAAATTTTATTTAATGTTGTGAATGATTATGCTGGAACTCTGCCTGCAATTATGTCACCTGCAAGAGAAAAAAAACAATTCTCAGCATCTCCAGTTACGTCTTCTAGTTGCTCATGAAGAGGCTAACAGCATCTTCTGCAGCAACTGGTCATTAAAACAATTAAAAAGGATGGTTCCAGCTAATTTATTTTACTTAAAATTTAAGTGCAGAATGGGGGGCTGCTGCAGATCAGATGGCACAAGCCATCTTTTTAAGTCACAACAGCCTGCTTGCTTATGATCATTAATTACTTTAAGCTGGCAAATGCTAATGCAAAAATTACTTGGCTAGTGACCTAAACCTCCATAGAGTAAGATGAAAAAGCTCTTACATTCTGCAAATACGGAGGCATGGGCAGTTGTTTAAGACATTTTCAGGTAACTCTTTATAGACAACGTGTCCAGGGGAAGAACATCACTAAAGCAGGTTTGAGGCAAGGTACTTCTGAACCGGAGCTGTTGAACCTGGCTGCCCTACAGCTTCTAAGGATGGAGAACCAAGATGACTTCTGTACCTCTCTTCCCTTTTCACATTCTGAAGTGAACCAAAGACCTACCAAAAGGACAAACAGCCATCCAGGCGAAAAGCACCAGTCATCTTCCCACATCACTAGACTCTCTGGGGGCAGATGACTAATGTTTCGCTGGCTCTGCATTTCAGGGGAGAAGCACTAAAGGGAGACTTGTTAAATGGAATCAGATGCAAGTAACCCAGAATGGCAACTAGTAGCCTCTCCGCTCAGAATTAGGACGGGATATTTTTCCCATAGACCTGCATAAGCTGCTGGTATTTCTCGCTGAAGTTTGTCTCAGACACTTTCCCAGGACACAGTGCACCTTTCTATCCTTTCAGCTACTTTTGAAATACACAATGTGAATCTAAACATTAAAAAAAAAAAAAGTATCTTCTGAATTTTATGCCTTGTCAGAAGCTACTACATCAAGGTATCTCCCTTATAAGACAGGGAGATATCTGAACAGAGACTCAAGATATCCCTCCTTTTTAATAGGGAGATCTCTTGACAGAGAACTCGCAAATATTGTAAGACCCTGTATGGAAAGCAGAAATACTTGAGTAGACAGATATTTAGTTGGAAAACTAGACCTTCTTCTCTAAAACAAACTGATAGATGGGATCAGTCATAAACACCGAAGAGAGTATGGCAAAACTCAAAGGCTGATCTACACAGAGCTAGCAGGTAAGCGGGATACAGGATTTTAATAATGCTGGTTGGTCAGACAGCCATGGGGCAGCACACAAGCCTAGGAGAGCCAGAAAGACCGGGAAAGAAGAGGAAGACATCTGCCTGCGAGACAGAACTGCTCAACCACGTGTGAGGAATTAAAAGCTGGCTAGCAACACGAGACCAGATTCTGCAAGTACTCGCAGCGTATAGGCACAAAGTTCCCCTGAAATAAATAAACACCATGGTATTGGGAATGACCCACAGCTAACATGCACAAGATAAAAAGATGTTCAGGTCAGCTCTGAATGGAAGTGCACTGACTTTCCAATCACTTTGTCCTCCTATTCTGGCTCACTGTTTATAGCTTAACTTCTGTCGAAAGCTTGTTTGCTTTTTCACCAGCTTACGTGCTTTTGGTTTCAGATCAGTATTCTAATCCTGTCATCACTTCAGACCTCAAAAATCCACAGTAATTTAATCTTTACTGCCATGAAGTAAGGTTTTACTGCAGAGAGATACCCACCATTTTGCAATGAGGCTTTGGCTGACCCGAATAGCAGCACAAGAAAATCTGTTTACCTCTAAATTTTGCTGTAGTCTGAGAGAGAGATGTTTGAGAGAAACCATGATAAATTTATGAATAGGATTATGTGACACAATTGTCTGTGGTAGCAGGGATGAGATTTGATGACTCAGAAGCTCTCTTTATCCTTTTGGCACTACGTACATCTGATTTTATTTTTTTAATTTCTGATCCTACCAATCTAGTAAATTTTAACTTCCTTTTTGATGACAAAATATAGCAAAGTCTAACAGTACTCCTTGACTGTCTTCCTTAGCACTGCCTCTCTCCCCTCTTCCTGTGAGCCAGGTTCTTTATCCCCGCAACACGAGGTATCAATCTCGCAAAGCAGAAAACCACAAGCTTCCTGTTCTGGATGAAATGAGAACCACGAACCACTCTCAGTAAGGCAGAATTGAGCATGTGCTATTTTTAGTAGGCTTCCCAGATTTCAGAGTAAACAAGCCTGCTGCATACAACACCGACAAGTAAAACCTGGACCAAGTTATTCATCTGACACATCAGTAGGACCTACGCAGAACACTCCTGACCCCTCAAGAAAGTCAATTTGCCAGATACGAACTGAAACAAGAAGCGTTCAGGCTGCAGACAGATGTGTGCTATGGAAGCGGCACCATTAGAGGTTGTTCTCAAGCTGTTTGCTATCGTCCCTCTGCCAGGGGTCTGGATTTTGTCAACAGCTCCTCCAAAGGAGCTCTTGCTAACCTGCCACAGCAAACACCGAGCAGGTTATTTTAAACAGAGGCCATGGAAGGGTGAGTTCTGCATCTATTTGGTCTGACAACAGACTGACCCCGCAGCCCGTTGGTCGGCGATCCCCCAGGTGCCCCCTAACCCACCCTGTGCGAAGGGGCTTTGCCCTTACAGCCCCTTACCTCAGCCTAGAGTAGGTGAGCGAGCGCTGGGTGATCCCTGCCGTTGGCTGTACAGGGGAGGCGAACCCAGGGAGGGACAGTCCCCCCTCTCGCTGGGCCAGGCAGGCCGGATGAGTGCCACCGGTGGGCACAGGCTGCAGGAGGCAGTGGGGGTTGCCCACATGGCTCTGCCTACTGCCTCCATGTCCACACGTAGTTCTGTTCCTGGAAGCAGCTTATCTTCTTCACTGAGTTGATTTTGTGGCAATCATGTACTCATGACTGTGAGAAACAGCTCTGGCTTCTGACTCAGGAATCTCAGTTGGTTTAAGCAAATCATATTACATAGCAATTATCCATCACCTCCTTCCACTCAGTGAGACCAAGAAAAGCCACTGAAGGCCAGTACTCTTTTAAATTGTCTTAGCTGGGAACACATAGCTCCTCAGGAGCCTGAAGGAGCCTGAGGTCTGTTGTCTGTATGTGTAACGGGCATTGAATAACCACAGATAAGGACCTCTACGGGTTGTCAGGACACTGCAAAACTATACATAAGGGAGCCCAGGAAAAAACAGGTAACAAATATTTGCAGCTAGAAGTGATGTAATCATAATGCTAATGATTAGCCCACCATATAAAAACACAACTTGCAAACGAACAAGATATTCCCAGATCTGAAAAATGATCACACCAGCTCCCTTTGTCTCTTGCTCTCAGATGTAGTGCTGTATATGTTGTCTTTCAGAACGTGTGGGTTCATAAGTCTTTAACTGGATACCAAGCTCACGTGCTGAATCTTTGTCATAAATATATGCCACCTCTCTACAGGTGTTCCGTTATTTCTACAAAATATATTTTCTACTGTACAGGTGAAATCCATTGTTCAATAAAAACTAAAACATTAATATATTGTGCAGGTTTTTGTTGTTGGTGGTTTTAGCTTGTTGGTTTTTGTTTAAAGAGAAACAAAACAAAACAAGAACAACAACAAGAAAAACACTTTTCTCCACTGAAGTCATAGCACCATCACAACCTACAATTCCTCTGCATTTTTCAGACAGTTTCCTATCATACCCCTCCACAATGCAAATAAAGTGTCCTCTGCTTTGCTCTAAAAGCAATGCTTAGCCTGACTGTATGCTTGTTACTGACTTCAGAAATAACAACATACTGCTGAGATGGATGTTGTAAAGATGACGAGCACACAGATTTCTGATAAAAAAAAAAAAAGCTGTTTCTCTCAAAGCTTTTCTTTAAATAGTGGCTTAGCTCTGGTGATCTCCTTTTAACGTTCTGGAAGCCAAGTACCTACCAGTCTAGAACCTCAAATGATGGAGATGCAGCAAACAAACAGGTAGTGGTCTGTTTTAAAACCTGTCTACATATTCTCAAGCTAAAACCTTGACACTAAAGCAAACAAACAAACAAACTACACCTTTAAAATGCAACTGTTAAACACAGTTGTACAAAGGTGCACCATCACCTTCTGGTGAGGAATTAAGCACCACATAATTACTCTGCAAAAAACTAATGGCTACGAAAGAATAAAGTACAACCAGAAGTGTTACACCCAGCAAAATCAGCTAGTATTACAGATACCGAGATACATGGTGTTCGTCCTCACTAAAAAACAGTGTTTTACTTAAAATTAGTTTTAAAGGGCATGCATTAGTTTTAAATGTGTCACTTGTCATATTCTGAAAAAAATGTAGTCATTTATGAAGTTAATTCTTGATCAAGCCTAAGCTTTGAAGAGCAGGCCATGGTTTTTCCTTTAATCTGAGAAAAGCAAGTAAGTTTTTGCATAAAGATTTCACATTTCATTTTACTTGCATGCAGCTTTTATCTAATGACTCACAACCATCGACACAGCTCTAAATAAATGCAGATAACTAAGACAGCTGCAGGCCTGGGAAGCAGTTTACTGTACTGCAGCTCTGGGAGACCAGAAGCTCCTGGGTCAGTAATGCTCAAGCTATCGTGTCCTGCACTGGACCACTCGATCACTCTGCGTGTTCTTCACAACCTCTTTAACAGATGAGCAAATTCTGGCCCAGCTGACAAATCTTTCACACCATGGGCTCTCTGGACACAGTTAAAGGCCAGAGGAGAATCAAATCCTACACTGAAGCTAATAAGCTTTAATTCCACAGTTACTGTATGGTATTGAATATGCCCTAATTCCTAATTCCCACGATAAAAAATACTAGAAATAACATTAAAATGTCCCATGATTTTTTCCATCCCCACCCCCAGTGCTGCATTTTAAAGGCATATTTGTGATATTTTATTCTGTCTTGTCAGTTGACACACATCAAACCTACAAGTGGATGGATGGCAATGTTCTGCTCAGGTACGGAAATCCTCCCCCCCTCCCAGCTGCAGCCACTCTCCACACTGCTTGAGAAGATGCAGGCAGGTTTTGAAACAGACCACTACCTGTTTGTTTGCTGCATCTCCATCACTTGAGGTTTCGGACCAGTATTCTGGCAGTCCAACGCCCATAAACAAAGTCTTCCACTTTCAATCAGTGCACAAGAACAAAAAGCTCATAAACACTTTATTCCAAATACATCTACCTTGCTCACAATGATTCACCTCATTTCAGCACTACACAATCTCTCTGTAACCATCAGGGAAGCCAAAAATATAAATTTAATCTAGAACATTTTCCCCAAATTGTTCAAACACAGCTTCAAGGGGGGCTGGTGCATAAAACAAGCTGTTGTATACATTGCCTCAGCCAGAAAACTGATCCTCAGAAGGCCTGCTGAAGAAAACAAGGAGGAGAACAATAGATTTGCTGAAAATAATGGGCTTGCGCATGGGGAAAAAAAAAAAAAACAACAACAAAAAAAAACGAGCTCCCCTGAAATGGTGGTCCAAGCTCAGTGCCTCTCCAACAAACCCCAAATCTCTCCTTGCTTAGACATTTTGACAAATAACTGGAGGAAACTGGTCGATATTTGTGGAAAGAAACTACTTAGAGTAGGAGAGTTTTCCCTGCCACCCCAGTGACATGATCAGTGTCGCTGCATGTTCAATAACCTTTGGTTAACAGGAGGATAAGGGCACAAACACGCTGACCAGCAGGCTGCAGCTCAAGGCTGCACATTGGAGGTCTGCAGAACACACAGCCAGGTGCACCGTTTGCTAGCACAGCAAAGATATGTTTAGGGATTTCCAGTGGCCAAATAAGGCAGTGTTTGGACTAATGCCATTTTGGATGTGGGATCTAAACAGCTATTTCTCATTTAAGATTAAAAATAACCAACGGAAATTAGGTTCATAATTCTGGTTCATAAAACCATATGCTTCTCTTTCTAGTAAAACCTTTCAGCAGCATATCCGTTTCCTGCGCTGACCAGCTCACCAAGCATTTATTGTCACTCCTCTCAGACGGCTGCTCACTTCCACGCAAACATCTGTACGATACTTCAGGGCTGCCACAATCCTGGTGAATTTTTCTAAGACAATAACTGAAATCCATAGCTAAAGTACTTGACTTGGAAAGTGCTATCTTTCTAGGCGGAGTTAGTAATTTCACATTAAAAAATGTCTATTCTTAAGATGCTTTTAGTAGTAACAAGAGCACTAGCTCAGCAAATATCCCTTGGGGCTATCTATTTATCTGTGTGTTTTTACAACAGCAACCAATATCGCTTGCATCCAGGATGCAAAAAGCAGCTCTTAAAAATGGACTGCGGATTTTAATAAATGGCTTCTTTAGCACAGACTAAGCACACTGCCTTGTGTTTATCTGATGCTTCATTCTCCCCAGAAATTAGGTATTGATGAGAATCTGGGTCACGTCTCTGTGCGAGATGAGAGTGAATGAGAAGGAAAAGATATCAACATTTCTCCAGGTGCGTACAGTTAGCATCTAATGCACCTTATTGGGTGTGGGCATCATCAGGTTTCCATTACTTTAATATGGCCAAAATGAAAGATAACAACACAGCGATATGATCCTTTCATATAACCACAGTGATATGAGGTAGAAACAGGAGCTACTTTTTACATTTTCAGTGTTTTTTATTTTACATGCTGCAAGAATAAATGTAAAGGGGAAAGGTGGGGGACAAAATGAGCGCTTAGTTTATTTCTCTATATATGAAGCCTGCAAGCAGAAACTAACTTACAGGCACAGGGTTCAGATGCTATAATACCTTACTGGAATGTTTCCCTCCCACAGGATTTAGGGCTCCAAATGATTACTGCATGTTAGCTACAGAAAGCTTATGGAACTTGATAGTACCCGTGATGAGCCAGATGATGCAGTCAACAACGCACACCTCACAGGGATTTGTGATGTTCAGACAAATATTGCACCAAATCAGATCTTGGTAAGGCAGGAGATTTGGAAGGGGGAAAGACCTATTTTGAGCTCGTATTTCCACTGTTGGTGTGTGTTTGTTTTGTAGCTAAGGCGGACCAACAGCCAGCTGCTGCAGAAAGGAGCAATCCTGCTGCTCCTTCCCTTCAGCTGCACTTGTCTGACTGCAGCTAATCTGTTCAGGGAGGTGAACCAACACAACTTCATCAACAAAAAGCTGTAACCAATTTCTTTTTCAGACATTTTAGCTTCCTGTGAATGCACACAGCCAAGGAGCCAGGCAGGAGGGCAGAGGAGAAAGAGCATCACTTGCAGCAGTGCCATCTATTAGATGGACAAAGTTAGAATACAGCAGTGCTCCCGCCAAGTTCCCGCTCACAGCAGAATTCCACAGCAGACGGAGCTGAGTGGAAGGGAATTTGAAGTCGAAAACAGTTAGCAACCCATTCATTTGGAATTCTGTGGGCTTATGTCTTGTCAAGGATGACACAGAGGCAGCCTTATAATGAAAGCCACACATGGGATTTTGTAAGGCACTTCAGTGATCTATGTTCAACATTCATACTAAATCTCGTACTCCTAACTCAATTACTTTTGAAAAGCTCGCCCTGTAGGATCACTTGCAGCCCAGTCTCAAGGTTTTAAGACTTCTTCCATACACACAAAAAAATGATTTTAAAACATCAACTGCTGTTCATAGCCAATAATATAACTTCCAGGCAGAAGCAATTTTTGTCATGGCTCAGATGTATGCACCTCTAACAGAACGGAGACAAAAGCAGAAACCAGCATGTTGTCAGAGGATAGCACGGTCCAATTTAGTACTGCAATGAAACTCTGTGAAACTGCGGCCAGTGAGGACGCTCATTATATCAGTGTTATTGTAGCAATACATGCAAGAGAATGACCCTTGTATAGGAACTAGGAAAGNAGAAAAGCTTTTCCTTTGCTTGGCAGCAGTTAACTCAGACAAAATGCACACAAGCTAATGCTTTTTTATTTTTTCTTTCCCCCAGAAGTCAGTTTCCACCTTCTGCTTCCTGATACCACAAAATACCCAAAGGCACTCTGAAAAACACTTTCCTTCCAGTAAATTGTTAGTCCAACCAAATGGGCCAGAGAAATGTGTCTTACCATACAGGTGTCCAGGTCCTCCAAACGTTCTATCTCTGTCAACTCTTCAACCGTGATGATCGAGCGCTTAGCTGGCTTTTCTTCAGCTAACTCAATTTCCAGTGATTCCTGCTGTGGGAGTGGTTTGCCACGTCTGGTCAAATGGTCAGCCTGGATCAAAATGGCCAGCCAGGATAAAGACAGGAACACATCAGTCAAACTTAAAGAAGACAAACCAAACCGAATCAGAAAGTCTGGGGAATTCACGTGATCACGGTTCCTAGAAGACCATAGTTACAAGGGCAAGGATTGGTTGTATATATTAATCTTCACACAGTTTTAGGTTTTGTTTTGTTTTTCTTTTTTAATGGAAAAATCCTTTCATCACACATTCTGAGAAGCAAGGGAAAAAGACTAATCAGAAAACAAAGTCAAATAAAAAGACATCATACTTTTCACTTATAATAGCACTAAGGGGCTTCCTCAACATTTGTCCCATTTATATTTAAAAGAAAATAAAGAGGCTAAAGAAAATAAAGAGAGGCTCTGCTCTGGATCATGTTTTAAATTTAAATAATACAAAGACATGCACAATTTCAGCTAATGTCAAACCTGTAAGCATTCTCTACTTATGAAAATGTAAGGTAGAATGATGTGTTCTACATGTAATATGTACTATGCAAAACAAAGCTACTTCCCACTGGATAAAGACTTGAGTTTCTCACTGGACAGGAATGACAGCTGTTCAGGGAGCAGTGACCACAACCCAGCTACAGCCTTCATTAACAAGAGAGGACAATCCCAACAGGGACTACCCACTTCCACCCCAAGCAATGAGCATCTTCGAACAGAATGCTAAAGCCAAGGCAAATTATCAACAGCCTGATGGCAAACCATCAACATCCAAGTGAGAGTGGTAGGGAAGAAGGAAAAAAAAAAGACCAAAGAGTAAGAATTCTTCGACGATTATTAGATGGCCAGACTGCCTGCTGTAATCCCCTACTCAAAAAAAAAATGGGATAGCTCTGCTTAAAGAACCCCAGAAGGGATTGGGTTGGAGGGGAGCTTACAGACCACCCAGTCCCACCCCCCCTGCCGAGGGCTGGCTACCACCCACTGGCTCAGGCTGCCCAGGGCTTATCCAGCCTGGCCTTGAATGCCCCCAGGGATGGGGCACCCACAGCTCCTCTGGGCAGCCTGTGCCAGGGCCACACCACCCTCTGAGTGAAAGCCTCAGTTCTGTTTTGGTGAAAAAATAGGAAGAAATCAACAAAAAAAGAAAAAAAAAAAGGAAGAAAATCCATCCATTAATAGACCCATAACTTTTTTTTTTTTTTCCAAGTACTAGAGAGAAAAACTCAAGCAATAATAAAATATATTATCAGACCTGCACAGCAAAAATTGTTACTAAGAACAGAGAGAATGTTATACAAACCACTCTGGACTGTGATTACAATGCAGTGAGTTCATGTAGTCCAGAAGATTACGGAATATTTTCTAGTTCTGTTGGTAACTAAGAGAACTCTAGATAACATCTACTAAGAGCAAGTGTCTGAAGACAGCTGATCCAAGTAAGTTAGTTGCAGAAGCTTTACAAGTGACAGCTAGGGAGAGCTGTAGTCCACCGCTCAGCAGAGCTGCAGACAACCAGAGGATTGTAGTTCTGTTTAACATTGAAAAGGGTAAACACAGCTGACCTGAGTACATTACAGCACATTTAGTCTAGCGCCTGTTTAGGCAAAAATAATTGGAGAGCTGTTAAGGATTTATCTTTAACCACACTGAAATGTCTGGAATGATAACTAATGCTAATCATCATCACTTCAGGCAAACACAAGCATTGTCACACAAGGCTCATTTCTCAAATTTCCCTCAAACACAACTGCGTCAATGCAAAATACGCAGACATCCGCAGGTGGCTGAATTACTGCTACATGACACTCCGATTTAAGGAGTTAGCACTGCACGGCATCAGTACATTTAATCTTTGCTTTATTAAGAACTAGCTGTCAGCCCTCAAATTGCAGCTGTCAGTTGGAGATTAACACCAACAGGTTCCACAGGAGTTCCTTCACAAGCATTTTTGAGATCCATATGCTTCAACGTTGTCATCAGTGGCACTACCTCAAGTAATCTGCAACTAGCTGAAGTATGGGAGAATCCTAAGCAGTAAAAAGGACATGTCACTGCTGCAGGCCAAAACAGATCACATGGTAAATCAACCCAAATCAAATGTACGGTTCCTTAGGAACAAAGAGCACTGGCCATCAGCAATGGGCACAATCCTAAAAAGCAGTAACAAACAAGCATCTAGAAGTCACTGCTGGGAGGGTAACCTACCCAAATCAGTCCTTAAAATGAGCTACCACTGATCTCTGACAAAAGGAAGGGACTCCTACCTCCTTGGGTGTACAAATATGAGGAGAAAAGACTATCAGGAAATAATTTCACTCCTACGTTAAGCATTGGTTAAAGCTACACTGGAACAGCCTGTCTGATTCTGGACTTTAAAAGAGGCTGTTGAACAGCAGGAGAAAGTGCAGAGGGCTGTTGCTGAAGGGACCCAAAGGCTGGAGAAAATGAGTTACTGTGCAAGAGTCAGGCTATGCCCAAGTTATGCAACACTACGGGACAGAGACAGCCCAGAGCTCTCGCCAGCTGAGCCTGCTCCAGAACCACCCGGAGCTAATGAGCATGCCACTCACACGGCAGCCTGGTGCTGCTGCAGAGCTCCTGAGACCAGAGGCTGTACCTTCACACAATGCTGCTCTGTGTCATGGGGACACACCCTTAAACAACTCCGTCTTTTACTTTATTTTAAAAAAGAGTGATTTGTATCCTGTGTATGAGGACTTTTGTGGAGAAGAAATAAAAAGGAATATATGGTTCTCTAATCTTATGGAGAAAACTATCTGAAAAACTCATGACTGAACAGTGAAGCCAGAGAAATTTCAATTGGTAATAGAGAGAAATTTCAATCAGGAGAACGATCACCCCCTGGCTTCCTTAAAAAAACAGCACTGGATTCTCCTTACAGAGGCCCACTGCATAAGAAATCAAGATGTCTTCCTGTGGATAAAGTTGTTTATTTCTCCTCCTCGTGATGAAGCAAGTACCTTTATCAGAGAACAGTGCCTCCTGACAGCTCAGTGCCTTCAAATAACACTCAGAGCGTTTCCTCTCCTATGCTTCTATTCCTATCTTTTCAAAGTCGATACCTACATTTCTGAAGTAGTAGATGTATTCTTTCAGGAAACAAGCTCTCAGCAGTCTCCCTCTAAAGAAGGAGATCTCTCCTCTCATTTCACAAGCAACCAACGCCTGTCATCTTGCCAGGACAACTATGGGCACTGAACCAAAAGTCAAATTTACTTTCCAAAGGAATTTTTAGCTTTAGATCTGATAATATTGCAAAAGCTAATATGGCAAATATGTAACACAGCCTCTTTTGAGGCTATTTCCCCTTGAAGCAAAGAAGCAAGAATCCCATGATCATTTATCAAATGATGTCAGTGATACCAGCGAAAATAAGACCCATTTCAAAACCGAGCTTTGCTAAGGAGAAACTGAAAAGTCATGAAAGCAACAGCACTGTTAAAATACTTGACACACAGACAGCAATCATAAAAATACTCACCAGTTTGTGATGGCAGTGGGAAAGTGCATCCAGAATTTCATCTACAACTCTGTCAGACAGGAACGAAGCCACTGTCAGCTTTACTTCACTGCGTGAGGATTAGAAATGAGACAGAAATGTTTAATTCGAACAGGGTAATTTTGCCTTTATTACACGTTCAACAGTGCAATGATTATCCCCAGTGCCGTCACTTTATTTGAAATAAAACATTTGAGGGTGTGAGGATACATGACTGCAGGTTTCAGAAATAAACTTATGAATCACGCAATAAACACAAGAGCCTCTGTACCATATTTAACCTGCTGCTAACATTTTTCTAACAGCTGAAATGAAAACATCTGGGTAAGAGCTGAATAAAAACCACATGTGAAAAGCAGTAAGGAACACTCCAGCACTGCAGTCAGAGAAACACAAACGTCAGATGAACAGGACTAGGAGAGCGTCGCCTGCTTCGCACTGCTGCACTGAACAATCACGCTCCATCCACTTACTCCCTAGCTCCTGTTTGCATTTGTCACTTGAAGGGCAAGCGTACAATGCTGGTTCTCCAGTCTTTGCAGTCACAATTTCATGACACACTGCTTCCTCTTTTTGCTTTAAGTAACTGCTTTCTGTCTTAGAGCTTCACGTCAGCCACTCCCACTACACGGTGGTGCGTGGGACACCAGCACACCCGTACACTTGACCAAGGTTTTGCCGGTAACTTCCATCGAGGAAACGTGTGCCGTGAATCGCTCCCTCGGGGTCCCTGCTTTGGCCAGAGCACAGAAGGCTCAGGCAGAGGAGGGGACTGACTTGCAGCTGACAAGCAGGTCAGGCTGAGCTGCAGCCCGAAGCTCCCTCTCTCCTGACCCGTCGGCTTCAAGGACGGCTGCTTCAGCTGACCCTTGCCAGCAAGTAGCACAATTTCATTTTAAGGTTTTTATGCATGGATTGAGTTGCTTTGGAATAACAAAGCGACTTCTGCCTTGGGCTAGCACTACTGCTGCAGAAAGCCTGGGGAAAGATGGTAAGAAACTCCTTCAGAAGGCAAAGCAAGACAAGAGAGGTGTGATGGTGACCAAGCCACAGCGAGGAGAGGACAAGAGTGGAGAAGAGAATTCCCTCCATTATCTTATTTTCAATTTTGAGTAATAAAAGGCAGGGAAGGTTACCTTGTGACACCCTCACTCCACTGACAATCCCAGCTTTTACAGGTGGAAGGAGCACTATAACTGTCTCAGGACAGACTTGTTTGATAGGATTAAAGTGAAGAAAAATCACTCCCTGAACCATTTCAAACAGTCTGAAGGCAGAGCTAAAGGCTGTAACACCTTTTCCTGCCAATTTTGCTGCACCAGCAAGACTAAAATCTAAGACTTACTGTTTTAAAAATAAGCACCTCTTCCTCTTCTGCAAATACATCAGCATCACAATGCAAAATGACATGCTTTTCCACAACACAGAAAGGATTCCTTAACCCAATAATGGCAACTGAGAAGCTTTAAGTACAGGCTAACCATGCTATATGGCACAAATATACACTCTGGTGTACATTTCATGTGAAAATAAACACGCAGTACAGGGTCAGGTAAAAGCCTCTTTTCTCTCTCGGGAATTAGAAGTTGTTTAAGGTAACTTCTCTTGCTTCAGGTTTGTGGTCTGAATATCCAAGCTTGCTTTTCAAGGACGTCTGTCTGCTGTGCACAACTCCCACACAAAAAGGCCTTAAGTGATTGCTGCAGCTACAGGGCAAGACCAAATGCAGCAATGGGCAAAGCACTGCCATTTCTGAAAGCAAACAAGTGCAATTTCCTCCTATTACAGTAATTTAGTGCTACCTGAGGACATCAATCAGTTACAAAAATGTACCAGTCATGAAAACGTTATTTGTGCACCATAAACCAACAGTCTTATTAAAGAAAACTGAAACACATGCATTACTGGCCAAGTTAACATCCCCGTAGGTTCCAAATGTTTGAATTTCCGGAACTATGTTCACTGCACCCATAGGACAATTTCCTGCTCCTTGAATGCCTTCATATAGTGTCTCCTGACTCACCAAAGCATTCCAAAAATCTACTACACAAACACACACATGCACCCAAAATACAGTCCCCTCCAAGCTCTACAGCTGATTTTGTTGTATTAGTCTTTCCAAGTACCTAATTTTATTGAGGATATCAATTCCAGATTGCTCCAAAAGGACATTTTTCACAAAAGTGCGTGGGATGGAAATCTTCTCAGTGCTAGCCTCAATCAGGTCTTCACGGATGTGAGCTTTCTTCATCACACTTGGACAAAGGTTTTCCGCTGCATCCACCATGGATTCAAGGAGCGTCTGCAGCACAGTAAGCAAAAGCCAACGTCAGGTATGGAGAGCTTCATTAGCTGGAAAATCACGTTACTCTGTTGCATAGCACTATGATACTTTAAGACTTGCAATTTTTACAATTTTTCTGCCTCAACTCTAATCCATTCTGGAATCCAGCTGCAACATCAAAGGCTTTTTACAAAATAAAGCTAAGGAGAAACAACACGTTTTGAAAGCTACTTACAACTGTACTTCTTGCCTTTTCAAATCCAAAACATTTACATTTTTGTGTGTTTAATTGTGAAACAACAATTAATTTGCTGCCTTACACACCCATCACTGCCACCCCTGCATGCTGCGGAAGCAGAGGCTGCTCTGCTGCACCAGCCTTTGTACTAACCTCTGCCCTGAGCTGGCAACTTTCAGCAGTGCTCCAGACCTGACCTTTTTCAAAAGAGCCATCAGTACATGAAGAAAGGAGGCTCACAAGAATGCTGTACACAGGCATTCAGCCATACCCGAATGTGTAGCCAGAGGTATGATTTGCAAGGGACATACAAATTTTAATGTATGGATCTCATCTACATACATGTGAGTCCACAGTGACATAACACAGGACTGATCAAGAAACCAGACAAGGACAGAAGGAAACAATGCATACTCTGGAAACAAGACCATGCAACACTTGGACTCCCTCAGCTTTCTTGAAGTATGGTCTCCTCTGCTGAAGAATCTTTCACGTGTACCCCAGTGAAGCTGAGTTATGAAGCACCTTTTGATGGTGTTGGATCTATCTACCTACCGTTGCATTTATCTAACCTACCTGTGCCTGTGAGAAAAGATAATTCCAGTTTAAATCCGGTTTTATCAACCACTGGTTTCCTTTCCAAAGCCCAGCTCTGACCAGAAGGTGAAAGAGTCCACCTGCAGGTGCAGGTGAGGGTCTCACAGTCCCTCACACAACATTCCACGTGTGAATCCATGTCACAGAAAGTGAAAGAAAGCAGTGGTGTGCTCACATACATATTAGGGTGAGATACAGACACACTGCATGTGCCCTTTGTCACTAGAAACATTTTTCCTCTAATCACTTTCCATTTTTGTAGTCAAAAACGCTAGATAACACCACAGAAGGCATAAAGCAGTTTCCTAGAGGTCTGATATTTACATCTGAGACACAGGTGTAAGAGGTAACTGCGCTGCAAATACTGTGGAGGTTGGTTCTGGGTTCCCAAGCTCTCTGCACTTTAAGGATTCATCCCACACTCCCCCCTTTGATCCCTAAGCATATTTTGGGGCCACAGCTCTAATGAAGAGCCTTTCAAGCCCTTGCGGCCATATCCACAGAGAGGATGAAGAACTTCAGCGGCCATTCAGCCAAGTAAACTACTACTGAGAATTACTGACACGTCCGTCTTTTTCCATAGCAGTGTTTAGGCTATCTTGAAAATCACACCTACCCTCTCTAAGAGACCAAAATCATAAAAATTGTAAGCACTCGCTATACATAATTGCATCTGCAGCCTAAGCATGATCTTTCAGATTGGATCATGTGAAGAAATGTTGCCTGAAGGTGTTAGGGGGAAGTAGGGGGAAAGACCAGAAGTTCTTACCTGGTAATTTCAAAATTAATTTTTACTTAAAATACTCTGAGAACGTGCCTTTAAAAATAAATAAATAAACCGTGTTTGGATTTATTTTAGTGCACAGCTGAGCAAAATTTCTTCATTGGTGGATTTCAACCATTGACTTTACAGAACAATTATCAAATCTACAAAAATCTTTCCCTGCCCCCTAATTCCACCCCCAGACCCTTCAGGGATGGAAACTCACAGCTAGCAAAGTTGACTGGGACGTGGCAACAGTTCAGTCACAAATCTACAAGTGTTAGTCAGCAGGTGTGCAGAAAGAAGAGAATGAAGTCCTGGCCACAATGAACAACTCTTAATGATCAGAATAAAAGATAAGGTGAGTAAAAGAACTGAAGGCTGGTGACATCTGAAGAAGAAATGGAGTACTCGCAAGTGATGGAGCCAATAAATCCATTGTGCCAGAATGGAACTGAGGAGAAACAGTTCAAGCACACATTCTGCCCTTACAAAACAATCTTCTCTAGCTTAAGCACCATTTGTTTGGCCTACGAGATTCTCTTGGGCCTTTCTGAATAAACCATCTCTGAGTTCTGCATGTCAACAGTGACACCAGCAGGAGAAGAGGAATGCAAGAGCCATGACAGAATTTCTCCTTTTGCCAAACTCCAAGATGGTGCTTTGCCTTTTTCATCTTCTCTCTTCACTTTCCCTCCATTCTTTGAGATTAAAACATCTCTTATTTACCTGAAAAGTGCTTCTTGATCTTAATCAATTTCCAAATATGCTTTTCTAGAACAAAGCTCTCTGGTTACTGGAAACTAAACTAAAACTAAACTAAACTAAACTAAAAATCAAAACTCCATTTACAGCACACATGATGTTCTTTCCTCCAAACATTAAAAAGGAACTGTACTTATGTGAGCTCCCATACCCAGCTTCATAAACAGTAAACTCCACACAATGCTCTGAATTGGTCTTAACAAATGAAAAATAGTTAAACAACAACAACCTCAAACTAATCCACGTTCAACATTTTCTGCACCATGTAAAGCACTTAGCATCACCATAAAATCTAAAAGAAAACCTTTTAGCCTTGAGTGTAAAATTAATACAAATGAGTGTTACTAGATACAAAAAGCATTATGACCTTACAGTTTTTTGAAAGGCACTTAAACTTTGACGCTAGAAATCATAAAAATAAATGAAAAAGTTTAGAATGCTAGCGCCAAAGTGCTTTCTGCTGTAAATGTGTAAAAGCATAAATGAAAGGCCCATTAACTCAGTCTTATGCCAGGAACTATAAATAACATTCCAAACGCTAAAGAGTCCATTTTTCCTGCAATAAGCCTCTCCAAAATGCACAGGAATTTAAGTGTGTGAGCCCTACGGGAAGGCCAGACCTGGTTATGTGTGTCCCAGTAACAGCCCAGAAGCTCTGCTGGGCAAGAATCCTGTGGCTAAATCGTTTTCATGTCCACAGAAATTACAGAAGTGAAAGAGAACCTTCACCTTATTACATAGAATGGAGGGAGGGGGCAAAATGCTAAAAATTCAGCACCATTTTCTTCCTCATTAACTTTTTAATTTAGAAAAAGTAATTAGTAATGTGGTATTATTACTGTTTTTCATTACATTCCCACTGGCTAAAGCATTTTCATGTTGATTCAGCTGAACAGTCCAATCTGCACTTTCAGATTCTTTGATAATCTGAATAAAGAAAAATAGAGTCCAGTAGCTTAGTCAGACTGAAGTTGCCTTGAATTGCCTCAGAACCATATTTTTAAATTCATCAGCTCCCAGAAGTTCCCATAAGCTCCTCACATCGCCCCACCCAGCCTTCCTGCTGGACTGATGCCTCTGCATGCTGTATGAATGACTCTTCTTTATTCATCAGACAGTAAGGCCTAACATCACTGCACATTGAGGTTACTGCACAAGTGCTGCCTGAACATACAGATATGAATATTTACAGCTCATTTATGTCTATTTCAAGAATGGAGGTCTGACAGAACCTTGTGAAAGGATTTCCTGTATAGCTGCCTGTAGGAATTCTTGAGGCACTTTCAATACACACAAGTTATCCAAACCCAACAGTTCAAGTGGAAATTCTGCCCCAGGTTCAAAGTGGTCACTGGGCTAAAAGTTCTTCAATGGAGGCTACAGAAAAGCAGCTTTCATTCCAGTGGGATAACTTCAATAGAGAGCACTTTCCTCCAGGGCAGAAGACTTCTTGGGGTGCTTGAGAGATGCCTTTATTAAGGGCCTGTGGAGCAACCAATAACTCTTCTCCTCCTAGAAGATTCCCAGAAGAGACCTATGGTGCTTGTGGTCTTTTGTCGTGGAAATTCCATCTGATATAAACACTATATGCTCCTTCTGCTCCTGCAAACACTGAAGTAATTTTTTCATTCCAACTGGGCAAGCATCCAGATAGTAAGGTAGAAAGTTTTAAGAAAGTAATAACAGAAATATAACTTATGCATGGGTATACTGTGAAGTTAAAAGTAATAATAATAATAGTGTGGCATATTTGCACTTTTTAATATCAACAGAACATCTCACGTGTTAGTTATTTCTCCATGAGAGTGACAGTAAAACAGCTCCCCACAGACCTTAAGTTGCTCGTCCACAACCCTTGTAACTTCCCCAGCCATGGATTCAAGTGTCTCTTGGATTGGATTGGAGAGTGAACCATTTGCTCCTGCCCAAGAAGCTCCCCCAAGGTGGTACAGATTTGGTAAAAGCTGCAAGACAGAGAGAAATCTTCAGCAAGTAGGCTCTTCGCTACCTGTCTTCAAATCAGGACAAAAAGGAAGAAACTTCTCTGTTAAATAAAAGTCTTTTGTCCCTTTAAATGCTACCTAAAGCTCATCATCAAAAAGAAAATACTCTTTTCTGACACATTGTTACTATAACCCCCTGAAAAGAGAACAGCTGCTGGTCTCACCAGTAGGCTGAGAAAGGCTTACCGTTTTGGAGTTCTTAGCATCCCGCATAAGCCTTTCTGCAGATTTGACATCTTCCTGTACAGCATCCACACCACAGTTTCTTAAAGAGTTGAGGTGATCTTGCACTTTAACGCATATTCTGTCAATCATCTACTTGAACAAAAGAAAGAGACAAGATGAAACATCAGGATGCTGCTCAAATGCAAACTCAATTCAATCCAGCCAGCAAATCAATGCTATCATGATGAGATCTGTAGTGACAATATAAAGATCTGGAAATACACCTCTGGGCAATGATCATGCATCAGTGCTTTGGAAAGAAAGCACTGTAACTCTTAAAGAGACACATGGACTCTGGAAAAATAAATAAAACTTTGCCATTAAAACAATATTCCTTGGCATATTTCTCGCACAGTTACCTCCAGGACAGCTGCAAAGAACCACTGAGTTACCCATTTCAGGTTTGGTTTGGCTTTTCAGAGCAAACCTAATACTGAAGTTGTTGCTGTACCTAAGCCTTGGCTTTGATGGCCTGTGAATTTTTAAGAAGTTCAGACACTGAAAGAGAGCTCTGTCACAATCCATTCCACAAACATCAGCAGAGATTTCTCCTATCTAAGCAAAACGCTATTGTGCAGGCTTTGGGGGATTTCTCTCGCAATGTAAATACTCCCAGTTGCAAGGGAACTACTACTGCCAAAGCAGGAGCTTCCATCAGATCTTTCACTGCGCAATCAAACGAACTTCATCAGCATTGATCTCACATTTCATTCAACAGCCTGCAAGGCTGAGGAAGCTGGCTGATCTGTATCCTCACAAGAAGGACCATAGAATGGCTGATGTGCATTCAGTTTTGATTAAGAAACACAGAACAGGGGCATACAGTAAAGTCTTTATTGGCCTGCATAGTACGCAGTAGAACTGCCTACTTCACATTTTGAAGCAACATCTGAGTGTGTCATCACCATATCAAGCCTCAGGTTCTAACATCTTCCCTCAGCGGGTGGTGAGGCCGTCGCACAGGCTGCGCAGAGAAGCTGTGGGTGCCCCATCCCGCAGGCACTCAAGGCCAGGCTGGACGGGCCCTGGGCAGCCTGGCCTAGTGGCAGGGCGTTGGAACTAGATGATCTTTGAGATCCTTTTCAACCCTGGCCATTCTATGATGATTCTATGATCATATATCATTATCAGCGAGAACTGAAATAATTTCACAGCATGCTCCTTTTCTGCTCCATGTGACTCTTCCTCTTGAAAGGGTTTTGGGTGGTTTTCTGTACAAAAAGCTAATTATTAGATAGTGGAAGGTCTCACTGGGACATCTGGACTGAAAAAACATATATATGCTCTGGGAATAAGAATGTACTTCCACTATACTGACTACAGAATCTTCTCCTGTTCTCTTTTAAAATTGTTTTCAAAAGCCATCCCTACCATGCACAATTTAATATAGAAATGAGTAATTTGACTCTACTTTTGAAATAATAATAAATTACATTTACTGAAACCTGATATGCATGTGGTTGTTAGAAGAAAAGCACAACTAAAACCACCAGGCTATAAAAAGATTTAAACTTAATTTATATGGAGATTATTAACAAAGGAAAGAAAGATGGCATTGTAACAGATAAATGTCTGAAATAAAATAAAGTGATGCTGCTCTTGCTGTTTTTAGTGCCAGTACAGCTCTATGTACAATTTTCTCTGTTGAGAGATTACAATATAACTTCAGGATGTAGTAATAAAACTCTGTCCCATTAGCTTTTAATGATGCAGACAGAAAAAAGCTACTTTGAATTAAAATTCACCAAAAAACGCAGACAACACAGAGAAATTTTATTGACACAGCTGAAGAGCAAAAGAAGTGTTCCTTTCCTGTTTGCTGGAGTCTTCCATTTGCATGGGAACACAACAGGTGCAAACACGCACTGAAATTTAAAACAAAGGCTATGACAAGTTTTATTCTGTTTAGGTCACCTTGCTTTAGAGGTGTACTGGAGCTGAAAACAGCCCTGAGGAGCACTGGCAAGAAATGCACTGGAAAAGAGTGAATGGTGAGCTACCACAGAAAGTTCCTGTAGTCCTTTCAAGAAAAGTAAAAACAAAACCAAAAAAACACCACCCCCTTCTAAAAGAACATGCTGCATTTCAGCAAACTTAGGCAGTGATGTGCTTTGTTGATGAGCCAAAGAAGTTTCCCAGCCTGGAGTAGTGTTTTGGAATGTGCTAAACAGCTGTCCACAACATAGGGCACAGAAGTCTTCCACCTTCCATCGCTCCCTGTATCCAAGCAAAGCTTCCCGCGACAGCTGCAACTCTGAGCACCTAAGGTAAATGACGACTTGCTCTCTGGTGGCACCAAAGGGCATGTTTACATGGCGGCTCCGTGCTATGCAGAGACAGTGGAAGTCAGACACCAGAAGTGGCACAGACTTATGATGTCACTTGTCACACTGACAAGAGACTGCTGAAAAGCTCACACACCTGAGCACAGATGGACAAAACTGCTCCTGGTTCCAGAGCAGGTTGCTCAGAGCTAGGCTGGGTCTTTCTTCCTGCCAGACGACTGTACGTAAGACATACCTCCTCCAAAAAAATCTTTTTATTCCAAAAAAGAATACTTGGGAAACCAAGTATTGCCCACAAGGTACATTCTGCTTTAAGCCACTCTGATAAAAGAGAAAGAGAATTCTGTCTCCAGCCAGATTTTAAAAACAGAGAAGTAGCAATAAGGAACAAAGTGCTCACCTGCTGCGTGGTGCTCGTGACAATGCCTTGCTGCAACCGGTATGCTTGCTCCTGCAGGTACTTTCTGGTCTCATGGTTACGAAGCAAGTAGTTTTCTATCTAAAAAACAAAGCCAGGTTGGGAAACTGATTTGACTCTCCACATTGTAATTTGCTTTCAATATTGCCACTGCATCAGGAACAGAGACTAACAGTAACCATTGCTTCAGTATAATTTTGTTCGTTATTTGCAAACCTTATTCTAAGTGTCTCAGTGCTGGATAATCACATTGGCAAATATGCATTCAGTCAGTGCGGAAACAACACTAAACACCATGTTTTTGCCAGTGGTCTCTGAGTTAGTCACCTCTTTTGAAGAATTTAGTAAGTTATGTTGTCAAAAGGAATAGATCCAGGTTTGAGAAATATCTAAAGGGGATTTATCCTTAAAGTGTTGTGGTAGAGGCCGTGACAAGAAAGCCAATTCTCTTCGATTCATTTGGCCCACTGCAGAGAGGCAGATATAAACAGCAGTATGGATCTGTGAGAAGATAAGTTATCTAGAAGCGCCTCACAGATACAGGAACCTCAGTTCAAAAGCTACACTGGGCTAGCCAGCCCACCTGTGCTATTCAGAGAAGTGATTTCTACCTGCAGCTGCTACTCACAGCCCACCGCAACCGTCATCAACAGTTGCCACCTACCCTCAGTCAGCTCAGTGAAACATGGCTCTAACCTGGCTCTGTCAAACTCAACCAAGCCCTACTAGTAAACTGGTTAAGGTCCAGTAACCTCTTAATCTGCATCAGCAGTGAGAACTGGGACAGCCTGACCATGCCCCTCATTAGGCCTTCAGCAGCAAAGCAGGATTTATCCAGTTCATCCGAACTGTAAGTAAAGCCTGCTGTGTAGATACTGGTCCATCTGGTGCTGGACCAGTGCCAGGAGCACTCTTGTTGTGTTCAAGCTGTAGTGCTGAAGCTTGTGGGCCCTCCTGAGATGCCAGCCAGCCGGTTCAGGTGTCCCTACACCGGGCTCCTCAGCGCAGTCAGTGCAGGGTTCCTGCATGCCTGGAATTAGCAGCCTTCACAACACCATTTCAGAAACATTCACCTTTTTTGGAGAGAACTGTCTAATATTGTATAAACAAAGCTTGAACAGCACAAGCTAAAACAAAAGGAGGGCCAAACAGTGTTAACAATTTTGAAATGAATGAAAGAAAAATCTCCTTGTACATAATGCCTAATTAATGCGTACAATTTAAGATATTTTTTCGGAGCTGCATCTACCATTCCAGATATGAACCTACTTACAATTAGAATAAACAACTTGTAAGAAATACAACCCAACCCCACAATCCAGATTTCTTTTAAAGCAAGATTGAGATCATTTTCATGCATCAAAGAAAAAGGGGCTAACTACCAGCACTTTTCCCTTTGAGAATCGCTTTAATGAAAATTTCTTTACTAATAAGGATCACAGATACTGCTTTTTAATCACAGCTATCCATAAGAACTATTCACACAGATTCTGTGATCCTACCCTCCCTGGCTGAAGGAAAACCACTCATTACAGACTTGTGAAACGTGTTTTCCAATCAAGCGGGAGGCTCATTTGGAGCTTGCAAGATACACTGTGTTAGAACTCAGCTGGGAGCTCTATAATCTGTGCTCTATAATCCATATATAACACCATCTTCACCCAAAAAAAAACCATGTTGGTGCAGTTGTTCATTTATGTCAACACAGTGTGTGAGTTTTATACGTGCAATATAAAACAGAGGCAGTAAATGTTTTTATCATCCCCCAAATTTAAGAGTATCCTTTGTTATGTACATTGCTGACAGCACAATTTATGCCACAGGAGGAAAAAATACATACCAATAATTCTGTGCACACGGAAATACAAACAAGGACATCTGTAACAAACATGACAGATTTGGACTCTCCCTTCCACACTCAGATGTAGAGAAATAAAAGGTCCAGCTTGCACTGGTTTGGTTATGACTCTTCGATATTAGGTCTCTGCATTCCACCACCCCTTCACTCCATGCACTTTGCTTACATACCCCTGTAGCACTTGATTACCACATATATGCCCATGCAAACCAAAACATCAATTAAACTAGTCAAGAATTCTTACTCAGCCATGCATGAAATAATAGCCATTTTAAAATATTACTTTTTTTTTTTTTAACTGGTTTTATTTTTGTATGTGGTTGATATAGGCAGTACCTTTTGCAGTGCCTCTTCTGTTTTCTCAGGGTTTGTTTTGAGTGCTTGGGAAGCATCGTTCATAGGTATAGGCATGAATCTCAAAGTATAATTCCTAAATAAAAATTAAAACAAAAAAAAAGATTTTTCTTAGTAAAACTGTAATTACTGTATTTCCTTATGAAGAATAAATTAGAAGGCAGTGAGAAGACCCATCTAGCCTGTCTGTAGAAGGCACTAAGACTGTATTTTTCACATTTTCAAGTGGACTAACTGGAGGCCTGCATGCTCCTTTCTCCTGCTAATTCTTTGCCACTAAACAGAGGCAGAGATTTCAAAAGGCACAAAATGCAGTTATATGACCAATGCCTATGGCTGTCAATTAAAGGCCACGCTGTCCTCTGTGCCTTTGCCCGCAAGGCTGGATTACTTTTTCCTATATCAAAACAACAGAGAGATTCAGTGCCTCCTGGCAATTCTATCAGATCTAAGTCTAAACGGAAATATTCAGTGACAGATAAGACAGTGACCAAGAGACTCAGTTTTGAAAATTCAGTATTTAATAGCCTCTTATGTTTACAACAATTTGAAGACACTTGCTGAATTATTAATAAAAGCTGACAAAACAAGTGTGGCATCTCCACACTGCTTTATGCAAACAATTGCTCCCTGCATTTTGCTTATTTGTTTGCAAAATATTTCCACAGCTACGTCCATCTGCTGCAATACAAGAATAAAGATGGGGTTTTATCTCGAGTGAAAATTGCATTTAAGCTCTAAGAACATAACTTGTCTAACATGACACAGTTAAAACTAAAATGTTTTATGCAGTGGTGTGGCCACACACCTTCAGATTTCAATAAATGAGAGCAAAAAGGGCAGGAAGTTCTTAAAAACTAAAAAGCAATTAATCTGCCTATTTTCAATTAGTCTTCTTTTTCCGCAAACATCCCTTCCTCCTCCTTCAGCTGTCTGCAAACATCCTGCCAGCCATCTGTTCCTACTCCATCCAGAGCTCCATAAATATGTTTAGAGCCCTCTATTTATGAGCACCTTACAGTTGACAGTTTCAGCTGAGCCTACTTCATTGACATCACAAGATCCATCCCTCAGTAAATGCACTAATTCGAACAACGGATCATAGAATAGAAGCATAGCACATCCTGAGACCACCCAAACCCAGACCCTGTGTCTGAGAGCGGTGTCCAAATGCTCCTTGAACTCGGGCAGCCTGGGGCCGTGCCCACTGCCCTGGGGAGCCTGTTCCATGCCCACCACCCCCTGGTGCAGAACCTTTTCCTGACCCCCAGCCTGACCCTCCCCTGACATAGCTCCATGCCGTTCCCTCGGGTCCTGTCGCTGTCCCCAGAGAGCAGAGCTCAGCGCCTGCCCCTCCGCTCCGGGAGGGAGCTGTAGGCCGCCATGAGGCCTCCCCTAGGTCTCCTGAGGGGAGAGCAGGTCGTTCAGCAGGTGAGACCTTATGTGTTCAAACACATCTTCAACATTTACGATGTCAAGACCACTCCTCCACACTGTCTGCCCCAGCAGGGCCAAGCCTGGCATCATGACAGGGCAGGTTTTGCCTGCGGCCTGTGACATGGATGGATATCTTAACTACCATGAAAGCCCAGTATTCCTTCACTTCCTGTCCCGCTCTCTGAAGGACAGCACTCTCTTAACTGCCCATCCTATTGATTTCCTCATCGACACAACCCAACGTTTCACACTGCATGTTGTGTAAGGCTTCCATCTTTCCTCCCACACACGTGAGCAACTGCCTGCTGATGATGTGTGCCAGCGAGCGAGTGGCTGCGTGGTACTTAGCTGCCTGCCAGGGTTAGCCCACAACCAAATGTCAGAGAGAGATCATTACAGGACTTGCTGATTGCCTCACCGCGACCTGGCAGGCAGGATATTTATTTAGCTAAAAAGAAACAAAGGTAGATTTCCAAGGGACTCTGCAGCTGTTTGACATCTAATACATCACATTCATTGAAAACCATAATTGCTAGCTCTCATGCTAGTAATTAATTATGTGCTAAATTCAATTTAGTCAAAGGCTTAGTGCTCCATCTCTCTCCTGCACAGAAAGGAGGGAAATGAAAGACAAGGAGACTTGTCCCAGAGGCAGAACATTAAAAGACCACTACCCTAGGGAAGGCTCCATAAAGGGTTTCCTTTGGACAGGCAGCATTGTGTTGGAACGCTAGCCTATCTGCATCTAAAAATTAACCAACTACCAAGAATCTAAAGCTTGTTTTCAACTTTGATCATTACAGCAATGTTCATCCTCATGCTCTGTTTTTCTATTTCTCAAAACATTGCTCCATTCTTCTTAAGATTCTACTTTTCTGAGAAATGTAGAGTACATTTCTCTATCAACTCAATAATCCAGTAATTTCTTAACACATCATTCTCAGCAAACTACCTATGCATTTCAGAGAGGTGCTCAGAGACTGGAAATGATCGCTCAAAAACTGTCTCTTTATATACAGCGTATGTGACAACAGTCCTACTCTTCATCACATTACTCCTCCTGTAGTAACTTCTGCTCCATTCATGACATACAGTCACTCAGTCACTGCTACAGAGTGATTTTACAGCTGTGCTCTCTCTCATTTTTTTTTTTTTTTTTTTAAATGGGAACAAGATAATCTATTTTGCAGGCTTGGGCATCTGAATTCCGTATTACTGGATTTCATATTTCCTGAACTGATACCTTCAGAAGACTCTACAGAAATCCCTCCCAGCACCTCACATCAGCTGGCTGGGATACCCTTGTGGCAACTCTGTCACTGTCCAAGCTCCTGGGATTCCCTTGCAGGAATAACATTTTCATAAAACTTTAAGCAGATGAAGAAAAGCAAGGGTGGGGGGGGGTGCGCATGGGGAAGAATAATGTTCAGATTACTTCAGCCTGTTTAAAAGTTTATTACAAACCCTCTCAGTTCTCAGCCTCCTCATCACACTACGAAAGCCTAGCTTTCTTCTCTTCTGTGGTTTAGTATATGATTATTTCTGTTACGAACAAAAACCAACACACACAACACACTCCCAAACATCTTTGCAGTATATTCACAGTATATTTCACTGCATTTTGACAGTGCTTTCCTATAGAATATTGATGGTTTTACATATTTTTAGGAAACATATGGTGGAGGACATTCCAAATAGGTCTTCAAGATGGATTGTTCAAAGGCTAATTCCTTTCAGCCAGTATTGACAGTTCTTCTCTTGCAAGATTAAACCTTTGTTGCTTATGACTCAGGCTGTGATATTGTCAATGATTTTAATAATTTTAAAATGTCAGACGAGACATAAAATGACCTCAGCTTCCAAGCTAAATAAATGAGGTCACCTCAACAAAGTGCAATGTCACAGAATTACCTGCAATGTTTCTTTTTTTTTCCTGTCTAGATTATTTGCTTTTGCCTTACGATTTCTCCTTCCCTTTTTATTTATTTATCCACACATTTCAGAACAGAAAAGTTGATGCTAACCAGAAAATAAGCATATATCCTTTTCTATCAGACTTTCTCATAAATGTACATGCTATTGCTCTCTGAAAGAGAAACGTCTGCAAGCCAACAAATAACCTTTGCGAATTATTATTCACTATTATCAGTAAAATCACTCCAAGATGATTTGCTTAAT